>JABASM010001790.1:0-13017 GCA_019776545.1 Brachystomella parvula | reverse complement strand
ACGAAATCCGAAAAAAACCTAACAATTTAAACATGATGTCTGTCCTCTACAACATATGAACAAAAAATAGATTCGACCATCGGGGAAAATTTTGCTTTCGACCATTTCGACAGGCCTTTTACCATACTTCCGCTGCGGAGCGATCAGCGCTCTAATGGTTTTAAGCCAATGACCTTAATAAAAGATGAAGATGCGTGACCCCAGCCTAGACACTACGTAGTAGCTGGGTGGCTTGTAAATCCAGTCTGCATGGTGGATTACTCCATTGCTTTTATCGAAAGACGAAGTAATGAGCCGGGAAAGCTGAAAATGGTTTCCCTTGAATGATCTGATGATAGAGGGGCGGGTTTGTCTGTGTTAGTGTTCGGAGTGGGAAGAGAGGGTAGATAAGGTCATAACAAAGTGGTTTAGGAGGGGAATGCAATGGGTTCATTTCAGTTTGTGTTACTCACTTCAATCGTTTATCGAGATTAAAGAAACTCCGTTTGTCCCTATCTTCTCTCTCCCCTTCAAAGTCAGCAATCCATGTTGAATTAACTTCTTTCACCGTCTCCCCACTTACAGGAGAAAGCCTCCTATATTCACCGATTCAGTCTGTATGCGTTTTCGGCAGCGAAGTTTGTCCGTCTGTCTGTCCGTCCCACCAGATTTGTTTTCCATTGAGTCAAATGCTATAAATGGCACAAGCTGGGGATGAGAGAAGGCGATTGGTACCATAGTTTCAGGTCAACGGCTTATTTCTGGCGGTGGGCTGCAGGTCACCAAATTTTTAAAAAAATCATTTGCTCAGAGCGTGCAGAACTTTTTACTATTCAGCTATACAGACACAAAAGATGATTTTGATATTATTTTTATTCAGGAAAACGACTGAGCCGGTCATCCTACATTGCTCAATAATTTATTATTAGCGTCGAATCGGAGAAAATACTAATTTCAATTTACCTTCCAGTTCCTAGCAAAAAGTTCCGGAAATTTAGAACAGTCATTTCCGGCTTCAAGAAAAAAAAATTAGGCGAGGATGTGTTTGGAAGGATTCATTATTCGGATTCTTTCTCGTGAGGGAGAAAACAGGCCGGGAAAATTTCTTATCTTCAACTTTCCCTTTTATCCGGGGAAGTAGAAGAAGGAGACCTTAATGGGGATGAGGAAACGTGAAGTCATAACTCACTCCACAAGAGACGAACACCCCCTCCGTGAGTGACGTATCATCAACCCATGCCCCATTCATAACTTCCAATTTCATCATTCAAAACTGAATTCTAAAACGAGAAAAATTTTGCTAGCTAACATTATACGAGCAAGCTTGAAAATTTCGGAGTTTGCATTTTTCAGGCAAAGTTAGTGGAGCTTTACTGCACTTTTTAGATTAGTTCTACTCCAAAATGAGGTCGCTCTTTAGTACTTCATTTTTATTTTTGGGTTAGTCTTCTCATTGTTGGGTAGGTAAGCGGTTGGATTTGTTTCTGTTTGGACGGGATTTAGACTTGGAGTAGAAGCTCCTTTGTTCTAAATATTTATGGAAGAGGCGGAGAGGGAAACAAAAGGATTTTCTAATGCCTTCATTCGTAGGAGAAAGTTTGGTGACTTCCAGTTCTTCTCACTTTCTCTCTCCCGTTGAGCAAGAAGAGTGAGCATTGAGTCTGAAATTTCTCAATAGTGGCTTTTGTATCATTCTCTCTATATAACTCCCACTCGAAAATTCCGCTATTCAGTTTTTCAAATTCAAAAAATAAGTCACCAGCTACCATATAGTGACTTATTTTGAATTTTTTTCAATCTTTAAAAATATGTAGCCAACATTAACCCAACGAAAGCAGACGCAACGAGTCAAAGTAATTTCCGCGTGTTGTTGCTAGATAGGTGCTGTTGATTGGCGGAGTGCCTACAGGGGGTCTCCTATTGGCTGTATGTTTTCTCCATGCTCCTCTCTGCTAGAGAGGAAGAAAGGAGCCGTAATGCATTCATTAATGCAAATGTCTCCATTCCTTTTTATTAGGTGAGATGAAGTTTTAATCGCCTGGCTTTAGTTGAATTATTTCACTGTCTACAAGGAGAGGAATGAGTGTGTGAGTTTAGCCTCCTAAGCGGAAGAGAAAGTTTTTCCTTGGGAGATTGACAGTGACAAGGACTTTTCTCGTTTACTACTCCTTATCGGCATTTATCAAGAGGCTCTGGGTAAAAGTTTGAATCGATTGAATAACTTGTTGCGTGTGTAGACGGAAAACCGTTGAGCAGACTCCTAAACATTCATCTAGCTCCTTATCTTGAAAAACATCACATCATTCCTCCCCAAACCGATAGTCGAAAGCTTAATTTTCACTTACGAAAGTCGCAGCATCTCCGGCACACGACTGGGAAACTGCGTCTACCACAGACGCGCGAAGCTTGAAAAAATGGGAGCGGATTACTAAAACGAGATTGAGAAAGTGTGAAGCTTGCAGGGTGGATAGCATTAAGTTGACACCGCAGAAAGTTTTCTTTGGGAGTTCCAATGAGATTGGTGAAAGCAGATGTCATCTAATTCTATCCAGCTGGTTTAAGAGAAGTCGTGGATATACAGTGGATACTGTTTGCCTGTCCACGTTTTGAACAACAGAAATTTATACGTTCCCGCCACTCGAGTCGTGCGAATTTGAGGGAAGTATTTGAATTAACTTCTTAACGTCGCCTCGAATCGCAACTTGGCGCGCCCCCAAATCGCAGCGGGAGAAGCAAACAGATTTTTGTAATCGCACAAAAAATGTGCGAACTTCGTAAAGCAGCTTTTTTGCGTTAGCGAAAATCTCCTATAAGGCTGAGAACGTGCCACGTTTTCTCGCATTCAGATATAATCGCTGGCCCCTGGCTGGGGGTTCGTCCTCGTTATGGCAAGCCAAGCCTATACTAGTAAGCTTGTATGAAGCTTTCTATTTCCGCTCTTTTCCAAATTCGATTTTTCATTCTGAGCGAAACTGGGAATCAGAAGGTAGATTGTAAAAATTCTGGTTCTGATCTGAAGCAAGAATAAGTTAATGCAGATTTTCTCCAACTGAAAATCCTTTGCCTTCTGCTAGTATATTGAAATAAGTTCATTGACTTTTTTCTTGCTGCTTCATTCCTTTTGATATTGGGAGGATATGTACGTATTAGAGTAGTATAACCCTTCATCTAATATTCTTGATCCTGTCTAATGAAGACTGATGGGAATTCATGGAAAAACTTTTCCTTCCATCCGTGTGGGGCGAGGAAAACGATTTTTGTAGTGACGTGAGGAAATGTAATCAAATCCATTTTCTTTTTAGTTCAGAGAAGAAAAGCCGTTCAATGACGGAGCATTTGTTGCTCTTACCTTCTTCCTGTCAAAGTCCCTTCCTTCTAAACTGCTTTCATTGAGCTCCATTAAAGCTGCATTACAGAGACTTGAGAATTCAATGAAAATCCTCCTATCACTTACATCTGCATCACTCCTCTGGAATAAAATTACTGAATTTCCTTATTCCCTTTTCACTCTGACGGCAGGAGCATTTGAGAGAGAGGCTTTTATAATTTCCGCTACACAGGGTGGTTATGATTACGAGATTCCGCCTTTCACCGATCTAATTGTAACTCCATTACGAAAACTTTATTTAGGATCACTTCAAAATAATCGCACTGTAGATGCTCCATCTACCAGTTGAAAATCAGGAGACGGGTCTGTCAAGTGGAGGCGACGAGGGCGGGAGTCTTTGGATTAAACCTCATTAGATTACACTGTGTTGCGCCTCTAACAGCTTGACAGAGAAATTCGAATTGGTTCCAAAAAATATACCTCCAAGGGCATTGACCCGAAAAAAAAAAATAATAAAGAGAGTTGAAGTAGACCATATTCGGTTTATTTATTCCACATGCGGAAGCAGCAAGGCAACACATCCACAAAAAGATTTGAAGATGAACATATTTTTTAAAGTGAAAGGAAAGTTAGAGAAAGTATATTTTATTTTATTGGATGTTTTTCATGCTGTCTCTTTACCTTTATGCTAAAGAATTCAGCTCCCTATAGTTGTTTAATAATTTTGTATAGGAAACAAGATTGAGCGTATAGTTCAAGGGTAAAGAGAACACGAGGAGTTGAGCGTAGAAGAGAAAACTTTTCTTCTGAAAATCGGATCAGAGATGAGATGAGAAAAGTGATGAAAGTAATAATCCCCAAATGAATTTCAGAAGACAGTCATCTCTTTTCCCTTTATCAAAAGAAAAAAAAAAGAGAAAAGTTTTCGGGTCAAGTCAGAGCAAATATTTATCAAAAACAACTCATCTTCCTTCTTCCCTTTCCTCAATAATTTGCTCACTTTCTCCGTAAGACTCGCTTTCTGGGCTGATCAAGTTTCATAAAACTTTTCACTTCTTGTGAATTCAGCTGAAAGCGAGTCAATAAAATGTTAATGATAAATCATGAATAAGTCTTATTCCATATTTCATGCGAAAAAAAAAATTTCACTACATTCGGAAAGGTTGAAAAAAATGCAAGATTTAAAATTTATTAAGCTGGTATGTGTTCATAGCAGTTAGGACTACGTTGTTTGGAGTAACGAGTCCTAAAGGGAATGCGATAGTCTAAAATTTTCTGCTCTGATGGTCTCTGTTTTAATAAATGAAGGGTGGAGAAAGCAGACTTTCTCTCATAGAAAATTCAAAAATTGGGCTGATTAGAGGCGTGAATCAGAGGGAGATGTGGTACTTCCACTACATCGCTTCAGCAATAATGTAAAAGACTTTTATCTCCTTCAGAGGAAAAATGTTTTGCTCTGCTTGAAACTTTCCACCCAAATTCAACGGAGGGTGTACAGGGAAGGGTGTGTTCCGAATTGATTTCTGAAAACATTTGAGTAGGAAAACAACAGATTACCAGTCATGTCCAGAATTTTTTGTCTGAAACAGCTTAAACATTCCTCCAAACTTCTTCTGGCAGCGGGTCTAGTAGTGCGGTATCCGAAAGGTAGTGACAAATGTCGCATGCATAACAAAATCATGATGACATCAATATGGCAGATATCGGCATAACAATTTCCCTCTATTATTTTTCACGCCCAAAAGTTAACGGTATTCACAGTTCGCAAGTTAGGTAGGGCAGGAAAGATTTAAAATATTTAAAAAATTTGAAAGATTTAAAAGATTTAAAAGATTAAAAAGATTTAAAAGATTTAAAAGATTAAAATATTAAAAAAATTTGAAGGATTTAAAAATTCGAAAAATTTAAAAAATTTAAAAGATGTGAAATATGTAAAATCTTTAAAAGATTAAAAATATTTAAAAGATTTAACAGATTTCAATTATTTAAAAGATTTCAATTATTTAAAAGGTTTAACATATTTAAAATATTTAAAAGATTAAAAAGATTAAAATTTTAAAGATTTAAATTATTTAAAAGATTTGAAATATTAAAAGTCGGACTCAAAGTTGCTTAAAAAATTACTTTAGACTCTGGCAGTCGCCTAGCTGGCAGTCACTTTAGTGCAGTCATTTGACTCAAAACTTTCTTTTAAGTAGCTTAAACTGCTCTTTAAAAATAGTTGTCCAAATATATGGGAGGAAATTAATTTGGATGAACCTGTATTATAATGAATAGGAAGGCTAGAATCTTCACACAAAAAATGCTGCATTCTAAAATTTTCCTGAGGTGTACGCAAATTACGTATGCAAATATTTAAGTGGCTATGATTTCTATTACTCCATAAAGAAAGCTGCAATGCAAACCATACCCAGTTAATTATTTTCGTATACGTAATTTGAGAACGACTACAGAAAATTCTGGATAGCAGTATTTTTTGTCCGACAGTTCTAGCCTTTCAACCCATTGTCATATTTTTTCAGTTTATACTATGTAAACTATTAAACCATTAACTGGAGATTCATATTTGACTTCTGTTTGTTCGAAAACAGTGCAATGTATGCACTGTTCCCCGAATCGAATGTCGAATTCGCGTTTTTTGGTCGAATAATCGAATGCTGCTAATTTTCCACTCCGTCAACTCCCAGCGGATTATTGGACATTCGACAGATTATTCGATTATTCGACCAAAAACTTTGACATTCGATTTGGGGAGCTCTGAATGTATGGTCGTGAGGCCGAACTGAGGGATTGGCCAAACTAATCTGCCGCACCAACGTCTCATCTTACAATAGCAAGAGACTGATAAAGCGAGGAAGCAAGAAAAGGGGGTGCGCTTATTTCAAGCCGAAGGCTGCAATGCAAGGGGATGCTCTTGTTAGAGGGGGTGCGGTTAATTGAAAGAGTGCGTTTAGTTCGAATGTTACTAAAAATCAAATTAATTCAACGTATACTTTTTGAGTATTTTTTACTCGTTTGAATGTTCGTGAAACCGTTGGAAAAATTACGAAAATTATGGTTAACAACCCAGCCTAATAACCTAAACGCTGGACCGTAAATGGGTGTAGGTGCGGTTTTGAAAACCTGGAACCGTGGTGGGTGGTGGTGGGTCCTCTATCCTCCTGTAAGACACGGGAATACGGCGTACCCTCAGATGCCAAAATCTGTTTTGGGGATCGAATGCCGCGAATGAGGATGCTAGATCGAGAATCGAGAATCGAGAAGGAACATATATAATACGTAGGGTTATTTTTCCTTCCTGTAAACATGGTGAAGGTATCCTGAAGGGTGAAAAACAGGGGCTTCCACTATTAGATAACCGAGCGTTGATTCACATTCTCAGTTTCTCTGCTGCTCCGAGTTCTCCGCTCACCTTCTACCATCACCGTTTCCCATCATGCCAAAATCCGTCTCACCTGGTGGTGTATCCCCTCTTCATTTTCATCCCTCGTCTCGACTTCACCTTTTCCTTTTGTTAGCTCACGGTATAAAGTTTAGTTCTTCCTGAGAGGCCGTGTAGTAGACTCTCCTCATCCTTTTGTTTTCAAGAGTCTATTCTCTACTGACTTCTGGGAACAGGCATCAGTTCATTATCTTTGCTCACAGTAGACGAATTACAGAAATACTCAATTTGTTTATCCTTTCTAAAATCCCTCTGGAGAAACATTTCATCCTGCACCGGGAAAAAGAGAGTGGAAAGGGAATTTACAATTCTCAAACCTGTAAGTCACGAATATTTGCTAATGCTTCCCGGTCAGTTAGAACTAGAATTCCTAATTTTCTTTCTTTTAACCTTCAACATCTCATATTTGTCTTTCAATCGAGTACTGCTGGTGAAATTCGTTGAAAGAAATGGAACAATCCTAGTATAGTTACCCCAGGAAATTCCTTTACTTCCCTCTACGTGAATTTTAAAAGGGGGAGCACCTGGAGCAGGGGATGGGTTAGCATGTGCTCGTTAAAAAAAAACATGATGGGAACTTGGCAAAATTTAATTAGCTCAATGCACGATATTTTCTTGAATAGATGAAGATGCTTGAGGTTTATCAAGGAGAAACTTTGTAGATTATCTTAAAAAAATGGCTTCCTGGTATGGCGGGAAACTTGAGACTGCTGGAGGGCTTTCTTGAGCATGTTTAGTTCCTTGGTATCTTTTTGCTCCTTGAAATTTAAGCAGATACGGAGACTGATTTTATTTAGCTTTGAACTGATCCTGTTTTTCATGTATTGCAAATTTTATAGATGGTTTAGAGCTGCCTCTTGGAGATTATTGGCTCTTGGGTTTTTTCTGTACTCCTGGGATTTTCCTGATTCGTTTCCGTCTTCAAATTCCGAACTTTAATTCATTTCTCTAAGGAAAAGAGACGGGAGTCACGTTCTTCCCCTTTTATTATCTTCCGAAAAAGTAGGGAGACGTCCAGCAGTAGTCACTACTACTACTAGCTCTACTATTTTCATCAGGAACGTAGCAAGCAAATCCCCCTCTTCTTCTAGCAGAAGGAAAGCATAAATCTCAAAGGTCATTCTCAGGCCACCCCATCCAAAAAAAAGTCACATAGTCTTCCCACCAATCACGAATATCCCAAGAATTTCTATTCAAGAAATAAAAAAAACGAATTCCAGCATTTTTACACGTTTTTCTAGAACCTGCATTTCCACCCAATGAGGAGTGGAAGGCTCAACATGAAAATGAGGAAGGGAAGTCACTAAGCGGTCCGAGTCCTACCGATGGATTTTTCGGAAACCTTGTCAGCCGGGTAGTACTGACCCATTACTTCAAATTTTGTATTGGTCCGAAGCGGGGCATTCACATCTGTGACCTCCAGGGGTCACCAAAGGCCAATCAGCCGACCTCACCGATCGGGTGAAGCGATACGTCAATCGAAAGGGCTTAGTCTCCTGATTCTAAAAATATACCACACTTGACCATTGTAATGTACAACATGGCCACCAGAACCGAACCATAGGCTGAACATCAAATGACCCTTAGTGGGCATGTTTTATGTTAAAAAGGTCAAGCGTTGTGTACTTTTAGAATCAGGACATCAAGCTCTTTCGATTGACGTACCGCTTGACCCGATCGCTGAGGTCAGCTGATTGACCTTTGGTGACCCCTAGAGGTCACAAATGTGAATGCTTCGCTTCGGACCAATACAAAAGTTGAATTAATAGTTCAGTACTACCGGACTGACAAGGTTTCAGACAAATCCATCGGTAGGACTCAGACCGCTTTGCGACTTCCCCTCTTTAGAGTAGGAATTGTAGCGGAAAGCATCAGAGAATATTGGTTAGCTTTCCGGGTAAAAGTAAAGCTGTTCTTAATTATTAAAAAGAGTAGTTGTGATAACTTACAATAAATTTGATTTCTATTGTTTAAAAAAAACTTCAACAGTTTTAAGTGTTAAGGCACCTTCATTCAGACCACGCGCAGCACTTTCCGTTCTATTCACCTCCAATTTATAAAGCACTTCCTAATTTCCACTCTCCAGTTTTCTCTTTCCTAACCTATGCTATTACCATGCCTTTTAAGCTTAATGAGATTGGGCATGCTAAGAAATTTTCAAGAGCCTTTAAAAAGAAGTAAAGTGAAGACTTGTTTACTTTTCTTTTTTAGGAAAGCTCGTGTCGTGGTGAGATTTTTTTAAAAATCTTTAAAACGCGTAGGAAGCTTCTTCGAAGCATTTTTAGACCTCTTCGAATATAATTTCCTTCCTCATAAATATATATCTGACGGAGTTTGAAAGGAATCGCATAGTTCTGACTTCAACATTACGAGATAAATTTTTACGAATCTCAACCTAGTTCCGTTTAAATTGAAGATATCAAAAACATAGGAACGAGGCCTTAAAATCTTTTTTTTTAATAAGTTTTCGAAGATCTAAGTAAATCTATACTTGAAGGGTTCTTTTCTGCGTCTACCTCAGTATTTTACCGGTGTAACGCGGACATGGAGGGGTTTTCTCTCGATGACGGTAGTAACTGGTATAGTGGAATCCTCATGCATTTTTTTGTTGGTGGCAAAGTTTCTGGTCTCAGACTCTATCCACTTGAAACACCCCTCAGTCGCTAAGTTTCGCTCCTGAGGCCACCATCTCCGACATACAGCGTTGAACATTAGTACACAAAAACTTACCCGATAAGTTCTTCATACCAAATAAGGTTCAAACGTGGAGAGAAAAATCAGGAATTCAATTCAGGAAAAAAAAACCGTTGGATATACTTCGAAAACAGAGGATCTCGAAGAGAAATCTTGGAAAAATTAACTTCGGGACTCGCTGCTTTTTTTGAAAAAAGAATCAAGACTCAGTTTGGAAAAACATAAAAACCTGGGCTACTCAGAATCTAGTGTGCTGGGTTTTCTAATACCAGTGAAAGTTTTTATCCATTAAAATCAAGGGTACTCCTCTTCAAGCTCGTGTTTGAAAGACGAAGAATTTCAAAAACTTACCCGATAAGTTCTTCATACCAAATAAGGTTCAAACGTGGAGAGAAAAATCAGGAATTCAATTCAGGAAAAAAAACCGTTGGATATACTTCGAAAACAGAGGATCTCGAAGAGAAATCTTGAAAAATTAACGTCGGGACTCGCTGCTTTTTTTGAAAAAAGAATCAAGACTCAGTTTGGAAAAACATAAAAACCTGAGCTACTCAGAATCTAGTGTGCTGGGTTTTCTAATACCAGTGAAAGTTTTTATCCATTAAAATCAAGGGTACTCCTCTTCAAGCTCGTGTTTGAAAGACGAAGAATTTGTACTACAATAGGATTTTTTGGTGGTGATGAAGTTTGATTGTTGTTGAGAAGACATTTAGCATCATGCAGATGAGATGTAAGTAATGGATGGCTAATCCTAAATATGTTCTTTTCTTGTCGCTTGTTTTTTTCAGGATTAAGAAAACCTGTTCTTCTTCATCATAACCACTAACCACCTCCCCTCCCCCGTATTCTTTAACCTTTAACTAGGATCTAGAACAAATTATTATTTCTTCCAGCTCTAGCTACTAAGTCCAAGGATCAGCTCTCATGAAAAGGAAAATAAGAAAAATGTTGGAGCCCATACATAGTTTTACATTTGCTGAAAACGCACTAACTGCACCTCATTGCATTTCCTTCAACAAAATGCATTTGTTCTAGCGTAGCTGGAATAAACAGAGTCGAAAATTTATTTGTAGTCCTTGAGGTGTTGAGAATCCCTCGTTGAAGTAATAGGATTTTTATAAATGGATTAGGCTGGTAATGTGCTGGCAGACATGATCCATGTTCCTACTGAAACATTTTTCTCGAGTCTTTTTTTTTTCGTTACTGGTTTGGAAATTGAGAGCTTGAAGTATTTTTGGTAATTGAGTCCAAGGAAAGTTAGGATTGGCTCTTGGCTGGAAATGTTTGGATAAGAGGGAGAGAAGGGGGGAGGGGGTGTTGGGTGGTAATGAAACTGGTGACAGGTTCAGAGCTTCCGAGAGGTGAAGTTTAGCTGGTCCATGCCTGTCATCGCTTTTATTTCCCTTTAATTGGTCTTTGCTTGTTCCTTGATAGTTTCCTGAGCTAAGGATCCTCGAAATTAGGCCGTTATCCCTCTTCCCCTCACCACAGATAAGAGAACCTAAATGGATGTTTACTAAAGGGCGAGACTGGACCAGGTGAACTAACAAACGGAGAAACTCAGACACAGAAAACCCATTTCCGGTTAAGTCCAACTTATGCCCAAATCCCGACGTTTCTAAATTAAGCGGGAAATTCAATCTCTTCTACTAGACTTTTCAGTCTTATCGGGTAATGTTTAACTTACTCCAGCAAACTCCAACATTGGACGCGATTTTTTTGTATGCTGGAGATAATAGTGGAAATCTATGTAAATGTTTCGGTTTATTTAAATAAACATTTTATAGAGTTCTGTCTGTGCAAACTTAACTTTTAACCAACTCAGGTGTACCACTTGTTTGTCAGTGAGGCCGGCCTCTCTAAAAAAAAAATTTTCTTTGGGTCAAATGCTATAAAAGGCAAACCTAGAACTTGGGAGACGAATTCCAAGTCCATCAGTTTATTCTTCCTGCTTACGCTTTGGAAAAAATCAAAAATATTCTAACGCTCCAGGAAAATGGCAGGATGTGAAAAATCTGCTCTTAGCTTTTGGTCAACTCGGGGATCGCTCGAAACGTCTTGGGGTGACTCGAAAATCAGGCGGGGTGGCCACGGGTTACTGGAATTTAGGGCCAGGGTTAGGATGTGAAGTGGGAGCAGTTAGATCAAGGGATGGGTTAGCTTTCGGGACGTTTGAATTGCTCAGTTAATTCATAGACGCAGGTGATGTATGGGCCTGGTCAAGGTGTCCGTCAGATGTCTATGGTCAAATTATTTTTTTTCTTTTTGCTATTCTTCATATGCTATTTACAGGTTTAGATCGTTTCCAACCCTTTTTGTAAAAATTTGGAATTCTTGAACTCTCTACGTTTTTAACACGATTTGATGTGAAGACGACATTTCACGATCTGCTAGACTCAAGTTAACCCAGGTGTCCCTTGTGTGCCCGTATCTCAGGATTCATTCGCACCTGTTGGGAAAGAAAAATATGTCCTTCGCCTTCATCAGTCTCATTGCTCCAGTCTTTTAGGCTATTTTCAATCATATTCCGCAATTGGATTTTATTTGCAGAAGTGCAGGAATTCAGGATGTGACTTAATATCCCTGCACAGTGGAAAACTAAGGATACTGACAGCAAATGGTGGTTTTGCTCATTATTGATTTCATACAGTGGTGACAGGAAAGTAAAGTAAGCTGAAAATAAAGGTGCTGAGACATTTTCATTTTGTTGGAAAATATACATGGAAAGTTGGCACAATTCTCGAAATAGCGTCATGAGTGGGAATAGAGATAAGAGGCTCTAAACTACAAATCGAATAAGTCCCATCCCCCTTCCCGTTTTGAGTTTGTTGAGCACGTTTTTCTTTCAATGCAGCCTCATTTTTTGGATTAGGAGAAATGCCGAGGCCTTCTCTACCAATTGAGGGTATTAAGCAGATAAGTTATACATTTTTTGAATGGGAAATAATATAGAAAAATATGTATTTTCAACCAATTCAAACCCCTTTTTTGCCTCCTATTTTTCCCCTTTTTATTCAGAAAAGCAAAAATAAAAAAGGTTCACTGAAGACCCAAGACTATATCCAGTATAATGTACATATAAAATTTTTCGTTTTTTTTTAGGAAGCAGAGAGCTTTAGCCAGAAGTGGTATCAGGAAGCTCTTGTCCTTTTGAAACATTTTGGAGAAGTAAGTGAAACTGGGCGTTGTTGGACATCAATTCCTTAGGACGAGGACTACTAAGGAAAGAACTGGAACTGACTGAGTGAGTGCTGTTGACCTTTCGGCCCTTGAAAACTTCTACTTCTCCGTGCGTATGCTTACACTGTAGAGTTCTCTGGCCCCACCCTCATTACTTCAGCGAAAATGTAAGAAACTGAAGTGAGATGATATCCTTGGAAAACTCGAAAAAGAATTCTCTGGTGGTGATCTGTTTTGTGTCCATTACATTTTTTGGGCTTCGAGGAGTTTGACGTTGTTTGAGCGAGGCCCTCAAGAAAAATATGTATTTTCAACCAATTCAAACCCCTTTTTTGCCTCCTATTTTTCCCCTTTTTATTCAGAAAAGCAAAAATAAAAAAGGTTCACTGAAGAC
>JABASM010001789.1:0-13017 GCA_019776545.1 Brachystomella parvula | reverse complement strand
GGACAAAAAAATTGTGAAGAAAATTAGAAAATAAATCGTTTTTAAGAAAAAATTGTCTTCTATGAAAAACTGCAACCACTCGTAGGAAATACAAACCGCGTCTGAAAAAAGATGAATAGTCTACGGTTTTTATGCAGCGTGTCCACAGAAATACCGGAGAAATGTACCTTTCTAATACTAACGTAATCGTATTTTGAAAAAAAAAAGTTTGTAGTTTCACTTCAAGTATAATTCAGCTTTAACCTTAACGTATTTGCTCCAGTCTTTGATGCAGGATTAACACATTTAGTTATTAAAAACCTGGAATTTGGATTCCTTGATGTCCACGCGACTTTGAACCGGAAGAGTCACCTGGGAATTTTGGGCATCAACTTCACAGGAATAACGTAGTATTTCCCAACCAGAAATGACTTTAATAAATTTATTAGCTTATTCTGGCTTTTGAAAAATTTGCGATTATGAGAATCACAAATACATGCAACAGGCCTGAAAAAATGTTGAAATATTTCCTTTATCTACGGCAGCGGGGAAAGAGAAAGAAACTAGAAAATTAACAGAGAAAGGCTTTGCATTTTCACCAGTTTTATGTATCCTGCAAGTAGAAGCTACTAATTTCTGGACTATGTGGACTTTTAGTGTTGAAAATTTGAAAGTTTCAGCTTTTTTAAGTTTTTACACAAATTCTGATGTTGAGGCCTGATTTCATTACTCATGCTCATGTTTCACATCAATTTAATTTTGGTACAATTTGATTGTGTATAGTCAGGAATAACGTAGTATTTCCCAACCAGAAATGACTTTAATAAATTTATTAGCTTATTCTGGCTTTTGAAAAATTTGCGATTATGAGAATCACAAATACATGCAACAGGCATTTTCACCAGTTTTATGTATCCTGCAAGTAGAAGCTACTAATTTCTGGACTATGTGGACTTTTAGTGTTGAAAATTTGAAAGTTTCAAGCTTTTTTAAGTTTTTACACAAATTCTGATGTTGAGGCCTGATTTCATTACTCATGCTCATGTTTCACATCAATTTAATTTTGGTACAATTTGATTGTGTATAGGGCCTTCAACAGTACACCCTTCTTCCGGAGTTTTGATGAGACTCAGCCTGGAAAAATCAATTTTCGTGAATTTCTTTTAGAAATATCCAGGAAGGCCAGAAGTGAGTCCTCCAGTGTCTTTAATCCAATTCCCCTTCTATTCCTATGTGTTACTTCCGAAAGGAGATTCAATTGGAAAATTCGGCGTCAGTCTGCAGAGGAATGAAATGAGTTCTATAGGCAGGGGTTTTGTCTTTCCCACAGACTTTACTTTTTGCATCTCTGATCTCTCCCTTCAGTCCAACTAGTTCTAAAAAAATTGTCTTCTTCCATTTTCTCCTTCAGGGAAAGTAGGCTTGTGGGAGTGGGGAATTTGTTTACTGAAGGAAGTGGGAAATCCTGCTGGTATTTTCCTTAAACTCGTTTGGCAAGCTTTCAAAGCCCTTATGTATGCCTAAGGAAAAAGTGTTTGTGGGTTTTGGTTATTGAAAGAAAAGTGCTGATTTCTACCCTCTGTTCTTTAATTCATAAAAGACATGACATGCAATTTCTGCTCCTCATTTCCTCTACCTTTCACTTAAGAAATCCGGCGAAAATTTTTGAGCCGAGCTTTTCTATGCGGGGAAAACGTAATTTAGATCCTTGCTGTAGTTTACATTCTTCTAACCTTGCCCCTTCCTTAGAAAAACTTCAGAAAGAAACTTCGCGAAGGTTCATATTTTATCAAAAGCTTTTTAAGCTAAGCAAGCTTATTTTGATAAAATTACATAAAGTTTTTCGATTCTAAAATTTTCTTTTATAAAAATTTATGCATTTCTTGTGTACGAGTTTAAGTTAATCATGCTTAATTTAGGAGGTTTTAAAAAGCTGCTGAAAACTTGAGCTCATTTTACTTTCTCCAGCGAAAAGAATATTACTAACCTTGGATTTAAGAAAAAATAGATTGAGTATGAGTGTCTGGGACCCATTACACTTTCCCTTAAATCTACCATATGTAAACTAACATTTTTTAAACTGTGCCTCCAGTCGTCGTTCTCTGCGCGTCACCAGGCAAAATCCGTGAGATCTTACTGGCAGCTGAAGAACTCAATATGGTCTCAAGCGGGGAATACGTCTTCTTCAACGTTGAGCTCGACACAAAGTAAGTCTGATTTACTGTCTCTTTCTCCCTGACGGGTTCCTTTCCTTGTCTCTTAATTCGTAAGCAGAATTCTGCAGGGTTGCATTTCACTATCGAGCACATTGAAGTTATTCCGCAAATGATTTTTTCAAGACCTAACAACCATTTTGAAGAACACCATGTAAAAACAGTGTTAAACTGTTAAAACCAGGGGGTGGTTTTATCATGGTTTAAACCATGGTTTTAACGAGGTTAAAACCACTAGAATTTCGGGGGTGGATTAAACCATGGTGGATAAAACTAAAAATTATTTAAAATCATGTGAAGCGGGAAAAGCGAGAGTAGANCGGGAAAAGCGAGAGTAGAATTTCCCAAAATTTTGAGTAAGAAAAAACCTTATTTGTGCTTTTTTGAATTTGGCACCGCACATGATCTTGACGAAAAAAGCTAGAATGCTTCTTTCTCCCTTGTCTGAAACAGAAAATAGGGAGATTGCGTTTTTTTTGGTATAGTACGACTTATTTCTTTTTTTAACTTTGGGAACAAAAGGAAGCAATTCAATTGGCCCGATCAACCGGCGGGAGTTGAAAAAAAATGAAAAAGTGACCCAAAACGTACGATACCAAATAAAACGCAATCTCCCTAATCTATAGAGAAACCCTTTTTTCAGTTTTAGCCGGTTTATACTAGTTTTAGCCGGTTAAAACCGTTTTTTCCCAGTTTTTCCAGCCAAAGCAGTTTTAACCGGATAAATACCCAACACTGTGTAAAAAAGATCTTGCTATCGAAACGTTATTTCGTAATAATGGATGGAACGTAAATTATTTTAAAATAAAGCGCCTGTCCCACTTGAACCTCTCATTAACCCAATCCATTTTAATGTCCCGGAATTACTGGCAGGTTTTAATGCTTGCCATGGTGTGTTTCTCAGCTTTTCGTTCTCCTAACTTCGAACAGAAGCTTGCCGCACTCTAAATCCCAACCCTGACGCTTTTAACCCTCAGAAGGTTGACAGTCAACAAGCTTAGAAATTCCACGATTTTCTAAACTAATTTTCTCCTATGGGGCTAAAACTTTCTGCACTTTCCTAAAAAGTGCTTATCTATACTTTTTATGTTGGTGGGAAGCAATTTGTTTCCGGAAAGCTCGGTTTGCTATGTGGGGCTACTGCCTCTTTTTAAACTGCTGAAATTCCGTACGGAAAGTTCTCTGGACAATTGTCAACAAACCTAAAGTGACGTCTAGCAGTGTTCACGATTCTTTCAAATTTTCATTATTTTTGGGTAATCAAGATTTGGCAGAATTAGCAAAAGTAATTTTAAGTTTGTTCGTAATTGTCAGCATCACCGGTGCTACGGAATCATCTGCTGACAATTCCAAGTTTCAAAATCGCCGATTTTCTGAGGGTAAAAAGGATTTTATTAAAAATTCTCCTGTGCCTTTTGTTTCTAGTCCAAATAAGGAGTATAAGCCTTGGTTGAATAAGACAGACACGGAAGAGAACAATGAGCGAGCGAAGAAAGCATATGAAGCTGTCCTCACCCTCACTGTTCGTCCACCTCCTAATGACACAGAGTACATACTCTTCGACCAGCAAGTCAAGAAGACGGCAATAGAGAAATTCAATTTCTCATTCGGGGAAGAGCCCTTGAACCCATTTGTAACTGCTTTCTACGATGCAGTCCTTCTCTACGCCCAGGCACTCAATGAAACTATTGCAGCTGGTGGGATGATCTCTAACGGGACTGAGATTACAAAGCGAATGTGGGGAAAAAGTTTTCAAGGTGAGGTCAGTGTCTGGGGTCACTGCTCAAATAGGAAAAAGACATCCCCCTCTTAACATCAGTTTCTGAGTCTTTTTTTCCTCTAGGTATCACAGGGAATGTGAGCATCGATGAGAACGGAGATCGAAATGCAGATTACTCACTCTTGGATATGGATCCAGAAACCGGGATTTTTCATGTATGGATTTACTCTTCTTAACTTTCTTTACTAACAACTTTCTCCTCTTTAACTTCCTTCCTTCGAATATTTCAGAACCTTTGTTCGATTTTATTTGAGACCATGGCCATAAATTTCAGTGCCTTCCTGCCAGAAGATTTTTGCAATTTTTTTTTTGGATGTTTTCAGATTGTTTCACACTACTCTGGGAAAACTCGTGAAATTATTGATGTACCAGGAACAAAGATTCATTGGGCTGGAAATCGGGACTCACCACCGCCCGATACTCCAAAATGCGGATTTGATGGGTCCGGCTGTCCAAGTGAGTTTTATTGTAGTCTGAATACCCTTGCTCTAAGATCACGTTCTGAGTGGTGGGTGGTGGGTGAGTGGGAAGGAGGGAGAAAGCAAGAACGGAAATAGCCCTTCACGGCCTAATACCTTCTCCGGAATCCTTTCATTTTTTTTTTACCCATAGCTCTGCATAAGGCAGTATAGTGGTCATTATGTCTTGCGAAGCTCCTATTTTTTTCAAACTAGCTTCGTAACCCTTCCTTACATATTCAGTCAAGTGCATACCAGCAAACCTTAATTTTGCACATTAGGAATTTAACATTAGGAAAAACGTCATAAATCAAAACTCCCAGGTTGGAGTACTGCTTGCTGTATTCAATGCTTCTATACGTCAACAGCTTCATAGTAAAAAGTTAGATTATTTAAAGGAAACCCGTAAAAGATATTTGGTGCTAAAGTTAGGAGTTTGCATTGTGGAGATAGGGTAAAAATTTAAACTGAATTCTCCGAAAAACTCCGCAAGGCCAGTTAATAAGGAATAGAATTGCTTAAAAAGGAGGAAAAGTTGCATATATTCTGATCCGACCGTATCCTAATGACATTTCAGCGCTATCTAAATTCCTAACGTGCTGTGGTAACGTAGAGGATGAAATACTTGAATATCTTTGTCATTTTCACTTAATACCTACGCAAGTTCACCTTTGCCATGAATTACAGAGAACAGCTGATTCTGTGTTCATGCCATAAACTAAAAGAGCTAGATATCGTTCATTGCATTACTAAGGGATTTTTTTTACAGGTAAGTTTTGCTGGTATGCACTTGACTGAATATTCGAGGATGCTTCGCAAAGCTCGTTTGGAAGGAAAGAGAGCTCCGCGAGGACCCTACTGTAAGGAAGTTTCCTCTTAAAGTTCAGCAGTCTTGAGAAATGCTAGAGAGGCTGACTGGGTGTGGTAATTTTCACCAAGGTCAAACCGCTTAGCTCTATTGGATGGAAAAGCCCTAAATCTTGATACCTTTCCCCTGGTTTCCTCTGGGATTCTTGTGTAAGATGATGGAATTCCAATGTTTCTCCGCTCAGACTCCCATTCCTGAATTTCTGTCTGAATGGGGAAATAGAATAGATTCCTTCCCGAGACGAAGGAGTGGATCAAACTGCAAGTGAAGTGCACTGTGGGAGGTAATAATTCCAATCCTTACAACTCCCTCCATGTGAACTCAGTCTGCGTGGGAAAGAAAGAAAGAAAGCAAGAGAAAATAGAGAAGATCCTATCTTGAAGCTTCGACTCATAAAACTGTCATCGTTTACTAGGATTTATGCATCCAAAAATGCAGTTTGTAATTTTTTACTGCCTTACGTCTGTTAAGCCCGTAGGTCTCAGTGAAAGTACCATTAAGCCACCTTACCCAATCCCGACCACTCACCACCCGCACTATCTACACGACTTAATCACCCGAAATAATTTGAATTCAAAAGAATCCGTGTATGAATCGAGTCCCTTTACTTTAGCATGAGAAAATGATGTCTTATTTTCACACCAAAAAAATCTTACACCGCAATGCTTGCAGTATTGGCCAAAAGCATATATATATCCTTGCAATGAAAAAATGCTAAATCTGATTCAGCTCTGAGCTCAATTGAACGATTTCTACGATTGAGGTGTCAGATTAAAGGTAATCTAATAACATTTTAGTGAAAATCTCATGTCGTTTGGACTTTTTTTTTAAAAAACCGAGAACGGGAGGACGGCCAATTTTGCTGGAGAAATCCTGCCCCGTTAGATTTTTCTGAAATCTTTTATATAGCATCCCTGCAGCATAGCATACAATTTTTTCGAAATTCAATTTCGTTTGACCTCTGGAGGTCACTAAAGGTCAGTCAGTTGACCTCACTGATCGGGTCAAGTGATACGTCAGTAGAAAGAACTTGAAGTCCTAATTATACCATACTTGACCTTTTTAACCTACAACATGCCTGCCAGAGGTCATATAAGTTACAGCGCAAGGTTTGGTGACCCCTGGCACTGCCCCTGGTGGCCATGCTGTACATTTAAAAGGTCAAGTGTGGTATATTCTTAGAATCAAGACATCAAGTTCTTTCGATTGACGTATCACTTGACCTGATCGGTGAGGTCAGCTGACTGGCCTTCGGTGACCTCTAGAGGTCAAGCGAACGCGAATTTTGAAAAATTTCATTTGCAAAACTTGTATATAATATACTGCAGAGGTGCTATATAAAAAAATTTCAGAAAAATCTACCGGGGCAGGATTTCTCCAGCAAAATTCGCCGTTCTGCTTTTATTAATAGAAAACTGGATCACTCTTGGACGCCTTTAATCTATCGCTTTAATCGTATAAATCGGTGAGCTCAGAGCTGGGCTAGGTCAGTTAGAATTTTTTGCCGCTGTGGTATCTTTACTTTTGGCCACTACTGTAGTACATTTGGCGATTTGGCGATTTGTTTAATAATTTTGACGTCATAAATTCCGTTTGACGTCATGTTTTTAAAAAAATGAAGAATTTAATAAAGTTTTTGAAATTCTGAAAAAATATCGTGAAAATTTGAAAAAAAATGGAAAGCTGAGAATCAGAATATATTTGAGAAATCTACAATGAACTATGAAAGCAAATACAGTGAAGTACTTGCATATGTATGCTAAAATTTCGAATTCGCAAGAAAATCTCAGGCCTAACTGAATTATAAATTCTTTATTTTTCTTGAGAACGAGATTTCCACTGTTATCCAGCAATAGGAAAACTGTATGTTGTAGTAGCAGTTACTAATATTTATGCTTACTATTTACGATTATTATTTACAGCCATGCCGCAGTACGCCATTGTTGTAATCGTCCTCAGCTCTGCCCTTGTCATCATTCTCATCAGTTTCTTCTTCATCTATCGGTAAGGAATTTCTACTTTCTTCTTGAACCACTTCTAAAAGAATCCACTTTCTCCTTGGTGGAAGAGCTGCGGCTGTGAGCTTTTCCCTATCGCAGAGCCACACGGCTAATGGTACTTTCTTCCAACGTCTCGGAAAGAAGGGACGCTCTAACCAAACTTATACACTTCTGTTGTGACTGAGAGAGTGAGAGTATTGTGAAGCACAGAATTCAATTAACTTTCTGAAACTTGAATTTCATTCGCATGAGCTATTCATTCACTCGGGAAGTGGAAATCTGCTGCTCTAATAATATGCATGGCCTACAAGGGGGAAATCAATGGGCGAGGGATAATTTTCGATACATCCGCAGTCAAGGCTCTCATTCCACATCCACGCTATTCCTATATTCAAGGACAGGAAATTGACGTACTTTAAGATTTTTTCAATTTTAAATCAGTGAAGGTTGAAAGCTGACGGAGGAAGAGGAATTTTAGAGTGCAATAATAAATAAATAAATAAATAAAGTGCATGAGGAAGGATATGTGATTGAATTTCCCATGGTGGCTCATACTGAACAGGGTTAGTAGGGTGATTCGAAATCCGCTAGTGTCTGAAATTTCAGGTTACCAGGACTGAGTTTTAGAGGTGAAAATTCCTGCTATGACCTCCAGAGGTCACCGAAGTTGACTTTTGACAAAAGTTATTGCTTTCAATTTGGCCGTACCTTAGGAAAGCTTATGTCCAGTATCATCAAAGTCCATATTTAAGGTTAAGTTCTACCTGGATTTTCTCAACATCTGTTGGGCCTGCTTTATCCTTCCATGTAATGCCCAGTATTTGATGTTCTGGAGTGACCGAAATGAGCCCTTCAGTGGCCTGGTCGGCGTGAGATGGGGTTGTCCTTCTATAGGCTTCTTCTCTCCCTCCATAAAACATACATACATGCCCAGTATTTTTTTCTGGACATATTTAAGTTCTGAAGGCACCAATTTTTCAGAAGGAAATACTTTTTCATGCAAAACGGGACACCATGGAGAATATTTTGTAACAGATCCTTCCAAAATCCGGTGCAAACCTATTAGGGGATCCAACAGGCCGCCGCCGCCACCCCTAAACCTTAATCAAACGAGATCAAATTTTCAGGTGTCATTCCCATCGGGTAGTGAAAGATTTTTAAAACCTAGAATTTCTGGCTCCTTTGAATTTCGAATCATCCAATTGATTAGACTTAATGCTAATGAGTGATTTCTCTGTGCCTTTCTGTTATGCCTTATGCCTGCCTTCTCTTCCGCTTTCAATAAAGTAGCAAGAAAAGAAGAAACAAAAGTTTGGAAATTATTTATTGTGAGCTTTTTAATTAATTTCAGTAGACTAAGACCCTAGGGCCTTGATTCCTGGAAAATTTGGTGCGAAAGGATCACAACTTCGCAACTGCCTTTGGGTCTATTTTGCCTTCCTAATCTCAACTTTTACTCAGTCAGAAGAGCTTGTTCACATTCTCAAAATATTTAATTTTGAGCTTCTACTAGAAATTTTAAGAACTAAGAAAAAAAATTATAAAAAAAATTTTTAGCTTTGGATAAAAGAAGTAAAATTTAAAATGACGTGTTGACTGTTGACGAATCTATTGGGGGAATCGAGAGGAAGCAATCTTTCTCCAGTGTCTCAGCATCCTCAAATCCGATGCACCAGTTGGAGGAACTGAATTTTGCCTGAACTGCCACTTTTTCACGTTCAAAGCACGTTAGGGTAATACATTTAATAGTGTAAAAGGACCTTCGTAACATCCTTTAAATTTTAAAACAGCTACTTAAATGGTGCTTGGTTTTAGCCTTGTCCAGTGCCTGTAAAGGCCACACTTCCTGCATGGTGCTTAAAAATCGTAAGCTAATTTCGAAATAAAAGCACGTTCCAGGTTACCGTTTGTAAGTGGTTTCCTAAAGGTTCTTAGCATTTAAGAAAAATCTAAAAGTAACTTATTTGAGGGAATCTTGAGCATTTACCATGAGGGCTCGCATCAAAGTCCACTTCACTTCAAAACTTATTCTACTGCAGTTAAAGACCTTGGGGGATGCTAAGAGAAAATCTTCACCGCTAGAGTAGGCTGAAAATAGAAAATGCTAAATTTTTGATGAAGTCAAGAAAGTGAAAGTTAAGAACTTGGTGACAGGCAGACTTTTCTGCTGGGAAATGAATATTTATCATCCTACCAAGGTATGCAGATGGATTATTCTCCAAGGTGTGCAGATGGATTTTTCTGCTCATTCCGTCAACTTGTCAAGTCACTGCTTCATCCACATAACGGGTGATCACTTGAAAAGGGTAAAACCGAAAAGCGGTTTAAATGCGCTACATTTAGTTTGCCTTTTGTTTTTTTTTTATTTGCAAATAAGGACGTTCTCGCAGGGGTCATCTTCAATTTAATTTGAGGCATGTCCAGCATTATTGCACACTACTTTGGACTACTTATAAGAATTCCTGGGCAAACATTCATCCTGCTCCCGATCGGGTACAATTTATTAATTTTTCTCAACTGCGGAGATCAGTTTGTAACCCCTAAACAGAAAAAATTTGGGAAGATAACACAGGACTTACAAAAATTTACAAGACGAATTTTTACTCCGCAAGAGTTTTCTCATAAGGCGTGCAAAGCAGTTTTGAGAACTTAGACTTCAATCGAGCAATTGCGCTGGACACTCCTTAAAATAAGGTTAACCTTAAAATAACACGACGGCGAACCCCACTTAACCTAAAAGTCAGCGTAGAATACGATGATCGGCTTGAAATTAGTGAAAAAATAAATATAACACATTTACCTAGTAACCTTTTCAAGTAATCACCTGTTTGTTAATTCAGATAAATACGAGGGTAGTCGAGATGAACTTATTTGCCTACTTATTAGCTCCACAAAAATGAGATCGTAAGGTCAAGGTTCCATAGAAAACAAAGCCAGAAGCACAGCTTTGTTGATATTAGGCAATCATGCTAATACGCGAGTTAAAAAATTAAAGATGTGTTCAGCTTTATGATTTGATTATGGAAAACAAATGGTCCACCTGCCTGTTGACTTTTCCCAATAAACATGATCAGAATCCCATGAGGAATGAAACTGTGGGAGTTGGGATACAGGAAGTGAGTTAGGACCCCATTAGTTAATGTCAGGATGATATGACTCTGCTCCTGGAATACGAAGGCGGTGGGTGTGGAAATCGTTTCCAGCATACGAAATTTACCAAGGAAAGGAAAAAACAATAAGGATTTTACTCATCCATAAAATATCTCATCTTGATGTCAATTTATGAAATTCGTTTAAAATTCTCACTCTGAGTTTTGTAAACAAGAGAACAACAGCAGGCATTTCCAGCAGGCAGCTCCTCTCAGCACTACTCCATACAGCAAAACAATCCGCTGAAAAATACAACAAAAATGTAGGAAATGTATAATCCAATATAGATGCACATGCACAAGCGATAAATAAAAAAACCAAGGATTTGGAAGTAAAAAATAAAATCGTACTAGAAAACGATAGAAGAAAATGACGCCATTCTTGCTAGGTAAGACGATGGAAAACTAGCAAGCAAGCTTCCGCTTATTAGCAAAAAAATTAAAATAAAAATCGCTCATTTACAGCTATCAATCTAATTAAAAATAGAGATAAAAATAAATTTTAAGAAATACTACAGTCAAAAGAGCAGGCCTGCTCTACTTGGTGCTTGAAGCTATGACCATATATGGGCATGGCCAAATGTGGGCTTAAAAAACCACGTGTTCCCGTGTTCGCACGGGCACGTAAAAGTAGTCATAGATCCATACCAAACCCGAATAAAAAAAAGTAGTGAATTAAAAATCTGCGAAAAAAGGATGAAGAACTTACCCGACGCCGTAGAAGCATACTCAAAAAATGTGTTTGTATAATTAAACCCAATACAACTTTTAGGGTGAGGCGGGTTGAAAATTAGTGTTGCCCTACTACCACCCCCGTTCTCGGGTCTTTTTACAAACGTTTTGACTAGAGACTAGATTCTGAGAAAACAAAAAGGAGGAAGCGCTGTCAAATTTCATCTCCATTTATCTCTGTCTGACATCTCTCATTTTTCCTTCTTTACTCCAGCCTGGCCAGAGTATAGTAAAGGAAAAGGAACACTTCTGATTTGCTTTTCTTGAGTGTCAGTGTATAGTAGGTGGGCTTGGGAGAAAATAGAGAAAATCCTTTGAGTTTCAGGAAACCGTAGCTCACCTGTCTCCTTTACTGAGGAAGATGTCAGCTTTTTCGTTAATACACCGTCTAAAGACGAGTCGAGTTTAAATTGGGAGATTCTCATGAAGAAAATTTGTTTTTCTTCCCAGTGAGGAAGGGGTAGGAATGAAAGGAATCGGGAGTAGCTTACCCTGAGGCATGACTGAATGTGGGCATCAACCGCTAAGTTTCTTGTTTTTCAATTTTGGTCTTTTTTTTTTTTTACTTAAAACTTCTTGGAAAGGCTAGAAAATGAGGTCAGCTTGTTTCTGTTTCTCCAATAGGGTCTACCACTCTTTTCTTCACCCACCCTCGTCCTTCTCAGCTTTCACTTATCCTTGAAGACAATTTTATGACTCCGATTTTTCTCTTCCTCAACTACTTTCTTTCGTTCTTCTTTTACTCAACTCAAATTTACATTTCAGGGAAATTTGTATACTGTGCTTCCTATGAAGTGAATCTGAAGCGTCTCCAAACTAATAATCCTCCCTTCCCCTCACGCTCTACTTTTTCTTATAGGAGCCTGATCGGTAGATTATAGGTTCGAACAATGTAAATGAAAAAAAAAATACTGGGAGAAAATGACGAAAAGACGAAACGATTAGAGAGGTCTGGCTCAAATTACTCATTTTCATATCTCAGTAGATCTTAATTCCAGTATACAAATTAGTCTGTCATAATGTGGAAGGACTATTATTCACACTACAAAAAAGACGTGCATAAAAGCCAAGGCTTCCACTTCATCTGGAGAAAGTTGGTTTCGGAGAAGGAGTTGTTTAATTTAATTGGTAGGTTAATAATAATTTTCCTTTTTCTCTTCTTTACAGGCACTACAGGCTGGAGGCTGAAATTGCCTCCATGACGTGGAAAGTGAATTGGTGTGATGTCCTCACAGACAAAAGGAATGAGAACGGGAGGGGAAGGCGAGGATCACATTACAGTCTTGCTCGACACTCGGTTAACGTAAGCTCTTCTACTTTCTCTACATGTTTTCCAAAGAATTTGGAACTAATTTTTATTTTATTTGGATGAGTCCTAGCTCCTTCCTATTTCCATATTATTTTAATATTTCTTTTTCAATTTCCCATCCAGCCCCATGCCCCATAATTCTTTCCTTTTTATGGAAAGCAGGGTCTAGCAGTTTTGGGATTTAATTTCCTATGTAAGAGAGAAAGCCATAATTTGAATTTCCTTTCTGCTAGGAAAGTAATCGATAGGTAGTATCTAATTTTGAAGGAAATGAAATATAAAATCACTTCCTGTTTATTCAGAGAAAGATTTTAACGCATTTTGAATTTTGGTTTATTCCAACCCTTATTTCCTGCTTCACGGGTTGGGGACGGGGAAAAGACACTCTAAATTGAAAATTGATTTATTCTCCAACTACTTTAGTTGTTTATCCAACCTTTGTTTCTTTGGGCTAAATTATAAACCCCATTTAAAAATATTGAAATCCCAGGTAGGACTTTTCCCATTTAGAAATATGGAAATCCCAGGT
>JABASM010001788.1:0-13022 GCA_019776545.1 Brachystomella parvula | reverse complement strand
GGGGGGTACCCATGAGGTCCCACGTAGTTTGTGGGGAATTTTGGAGGGTACCCATGATGTACCTATGTGGTCGGTCGGCTTTTGGGACGTTGGGCGCTGGGTACCCATGTTCCATACACCATGTTCCATACACCGTTCCATGGGTACCCTGGTACCCATGGAACGGTACATACCCAAAAAACGGGAAAATTACAAGTTTGCAGGGATTGTTGAGCTATAAAAGGCTTTTAGGTCGTTAGGCCTCCGAGAATGGGGTACTTCGACTCAGTCCATGCAAACTTGCAATTTTTACATTCGGGATAGTTCCATGTGAAAATCTATAAAGTGAAAATCCATAAAGTGAAAATGTATAAAGTGAAAATCTATAACAGGCGAAAATCCATAATTCTGAAACACAACTTCTTAATACCCATAAATGTGAACAGCCCGCATAGGCGGAACCCCTAATGAAAATCTTTAATTGCAAGGTGGAAGGAACGAGAAGCCATGAAAATGCAAAACAAATAAAAGTCCCGACACTCTCTAGCTCCCAAACCAGAATCAGTCTCAGCTTGTGCTGTGTGCCTAGTGGCGCTTTGATGCAGCGATAAATATGGAGGTGCTGGCGCGATACTCGGGAGCCGCCGTTTTTTTTCTACATTAGCTGACGTGAAATGCAAATTTAGGACCTTCAAAAGATATGAGTAGCCGGAAGTGGTCTCGCTAAATTAATTAATTAATGAAAAAGGTGATATACCAGCGTAAGAATATGCTTTTTTAGCCAAAAAATAACTTTTGAAAATAAGCGAAGCAGGTATCGAACCCTGGCTATATCACCAAAACATTTTCTTTAAGTAGGATGCAAATGGATTAGGCCTATTATGGATTTTCACCTGTTATAGATTTTCACCTACTATTATAGATTTTCACTTTATACATTTTCACTTTATACATTTTCACTTTATATATTTTGTTTTATGGATTTTCACCTTTCACCTTCGGGATACATACACTTGTTTGGGATTTTTGCTTTTAGGATTTTCAAATTTTACCGTAACACATGTATCAAAATGGACAGGAGCTCCGGATGGAAATACTTCCTGAATAAATCTCACTCTAATCACATGGATTACAAATGGACCCTTGATAGCGGGAAAGGGTAAAGCTCGATTATCAAATTTTCCGAAGGCGTAAAACATTTTTTTTTTTGTCTAAATCATGATGGATGGGACTAGAGACAAACGTAGAATTTTCCAAAACCCATTCTCTAAAATAAAAATAAAAACACACAGTGATAGAACAGAACAGAAGTAGTCATGATTAGGAAACATCCATATATCATATGAGCTCAGATGTGGGTGCATCATCGCATCAGAAACTCATTTGGATTATTTGGTGAGTGGGTAGTTTTTTGCCAAACTCATCATCATCCTCAAAATTGCTGAAAATCAGCATCTAAAACCACAATTTCTTCCGGCGCCGGTTCCATTCAAACGGAATACTAGCGGACTTTCGGTAGCCACCATTCGGCAAGGGATCAATAATTATATCGGGCTTTCTATTAGACTCACTGCTGAAGGAATTTTCGACGGCCCGGTTATCTAGTTTGACACATATTTTTTAAGTGTCAAGCGTAAAATCAAGGGACAGACCTGTCGCTACTGTGGGGAATATTTTGTCACAAAATGTGCTTTGAGACTGCGTTTAGATGTCTATACATTCCGCGGAGCGGAGAGATCCAAATGGCGAAGAACTAAGACCAAGACTAAGATTATAAGTTCATCGAGCTCTAGGTCATAAAGCTCGATTAACTTAGTCTTGGTGGAATCGGACAACATTTTTCTTATCTTATTTCTTTCTTGGCGAATGGATCGCTGGCGTATTCGAAGATGAGGAAAATCAGTACCGGTTGATCCTTACCTTGTTACTCATAAGGTTTCGAACCAGATCCAATAAAAAAAAGCATGAACTTTTGAAAAATTGGCTCATCATGATCTTAGCCGGAGTCATCTTAGCCGGTGGGTGGGTCATTTAGGCCCAGATCATTTAAAAATTATTTAAGGTGGGTGGATTCAAAATTCGAGTTTTTTTGATCATATGATATATGGATGTTCCCTTAGAGATGACAAAATGGGATTCAGTTTTGTAATTGGTAATAGTATGTTTTTACCAAAAATAAAAAATAAAAAGTGTATATTAAGGATGGGAACACTTCCAAAGGAGCACCCCCAACTGGAATGATGATGATAATGCAGTTGGATTGTGCTGTATGGAGTTTCTCTTTCTTTCTTCTTTGCTCCTAGACCGGATACACGGAAATCAAAGAATATTTTGAAGATATTATTACATTTATTTGTATATTTTATGATGACTCGTCCTCCTCATGAATTGTACGGTGAATTCAAGGAAGAACTGGGGTAGAGTGAGCAGTATTTAACTACTGATATGATAACATCGAATCCAAAGGTCCTCCTATGACGTCCATATTTATATAAACTCAAGCCATAGAAGTCCAAAGTTAAGATCCCTTTCTTGTTTATGATGCAATTCAGAAATAAAAAATATATTCAGTCTAAACAGTCTATTCTATATTTCATTTCGGAGGAGAAGCTTCATTTGCCAAAAGAAAAAGCAGTAAGAATACTGTTTACCACTGAATAAAAGCTTTGAGAGGATGGCGTGAAGGAAACTGAGGCTAGTAAATCTATTCCCTATGTTTTGCAACCTAAGCGTCTTATATTTATGGTGATGATAAGGGCTCCCTTGTATTGTGTAAGTGAATTTCTATTTTTGCCTCTTCTATTGTATTCGGACCTGAATTGAATCCAGAGATTTTCTCTTACTTCCTCTTCCTCCTCCATTTATTCATGAATTCTGAAGTTCTAGACTTAAGATTACGTAAGACGAATTTCTTTGTTTACTTATTCAAGACTTAGATTAGGAGTGGGAAATAATAAAACTTTTCTTCAAAAAAAAAGAACGTAATTGTATACCTACTTTATTATTAAGTAAGTCCGCTAGACTTCTCTACTACCACATCAAAGTTAGGAAAAGCGCCATCATCTTCAAATATTTATCATTTTTATGAAAAACTAACTCAAATTTTCAGAGTAATTTTCTCTTGTATGGATCCACGTTGTGAAGGAATATTATATATATTTTGGATGTTTGCATTATGTTATTACCGCCTCCTCCATTTCTAACGATTCCAAGTAATATACTTCCTACCTGCTCCTGCTGGAAGGCTACTACTCACATGCTAGATTGCATGTCACTACCCTCAATTCAACAACAATACATCAAAGAGAACAAAGTGGGCAAAATTATTACAGTTTTGACTATAATATTCATGCATGTGGGTTTAATTCTCCTTTCTCCAGCAGGTAGTATGGGATTTCGTGTCCTCTTCTACCAATCCAATGCGTGAGCCAAATAAAAAAAAACAACATGTCTATTAGACTCAATTTACAAGATAATGTAGATTTTCACCAGTATAATTTGGAAAATATACTTGCTAAAAGACTCTCTTTTCATTAAATCCTGAAAAACACCATAAGAAGGAATTCTCTGAAGAAGAGATTCTCTGCACCTGCGCAAAAGTAAAATTCAATTTTTTAAATATTCAGGCACTTTCTGCTTCATTTTATAGATGGACACGGAAAAACTATTTCGAAAAGGAAAACAGCTCGCCTTCAGATATAGGAATAGGCTGAGCTGATGCTCAAAAAAGCGGAACGAGAGAAAATTAATTCTCGGGGCTAAGTTTCCTTATGATAAAAATATCTATGGAGTTTATCAGAATTCACGGAAAAAGGAAGGAGAGAGGGAGAGAAAAAAAATGTTTGTGTAATAATACAATAAAAGAGAGATTGAATTGAGGAAAGGTGGACCTTTTTAGTAGTGAAAGTTGAAATGCATGTGAAGCACTACCGGATTTCCTTAAGAAGTTCTTCTATAAAAATATACTTCCTATATTTCATAGATGAGAGGCATGGACTATGCAGGAACAGAGTAATACTTCATACGAGAAAGAAAAGAAAGGAGAAAAATATCTTCAGAGAAAACATCTGGAAGTGACGGGGTGCTTTTAGGCAAAAGGAAGAAGAAAAAAATGATCTCATTGGTCACCCACCACAATTTTCTCTTTTCCTAACAAAAAAAAAAGAAATGAAAGTCTACTAATGTAATAATGCTAGAGAAAAAAACTTTCTCCGCGCGTTGTCAACACACGGTGACAGGAGTGAGTTTCTGATTCAGGCAGTAGTGAGGCTTTACCTCTCCGACTCTGTCCGATGCAAACCATATCCCTAAACTACTCCTTTTCACCCCAAAAACACACTTTCCCTCAAATAATCGGAGAAAATTGATTTTCTCTTGTTTGCTTTCTCCCAGGAGCACAACCACTCCTCGTCTACGCCGAGCTTCATTCAAAAAAATAAAATAAAAGTTTTCCAGAATCCTTGATTTTTATTTTCCTGTACTTCCACGGGGCTCTAATGAATGCAAGACGATAATGTGCTCAAATCCTTAAGCCTGAACCTAGTGCACGTTCCCAGAGAGTATAAGGAGAGCCGACTTCCCAATAATGATCAGGAGTCCATTGAACCACCCCTCCACTTGATTATTTCAATTTCATGTTTCTATACAAACATTTCAATCTGCCTTATCAATCATAACATTCAGAATGCTTTCAAGAGGGCAGACGTCCGTCAGTCGCCTATTCTTCACTCTTACTTGGAGGAACGGGATCATTGCCAGAGAGGAAGCTCATTGAAATTGCTCTGTAAGAACGGAGTCCATGTTCAGTTTCTTTGAATAGCCTCAGATTATTATTGATAATGACATAAGCAGTGAGGAGACTCCAGGCTCACGTGTGCCAAAGGGTTGCAGGCATCTCCTGACCCTTAGAGCTTTTTTTATAACATTCAATTTTTTTATATGGTAACGCAACCCTTTTGGAATTGAACCACGAGCTCATTGCATATCAATTTAATCGTATACCTCCGGCCCTGGTGGCTCTACTCCTTCGGATATGTCAGTTGAAGGGAAAACAAAGGCAGGCGCATGGTCGTCTTCCTTTCACTCGTCCTTTACAATAGGCTTTACTACTAGTAGTACTAAACTATAAACCTCCTTCTCATATTCATATTTTTTTTATCTCTCTCTTTGTTCTTTGGTTAGAATGAAAGAAGAGTTCTGTGGTTTTATATTTTTTATTTACTGGAAGAGCTCAGCAGGAGTTTTTGAAGAAGTAACGGGGCGGAGTTGACAGTAAAAAACTTGCGCCAGAAGGGAGAAAGGTGAGAGAAAGCTCTCTCCTTTCTCTCAAATCCAACTCCTCCATGCGTCGTTTCTATGCAAAGGAGGACGGGATTTACATATCGATCCAGGACTGCACTAGTCTTTTCAATTTTAAAGTTTCAGAGACTTGCGTCCTTTCCCCTCCTTCTTCTGGCTCGGCCTTTATGGGCTTTAACCCTTTCATTGGTTCCTGTCGTTTTTTTAGTTATGTAAACTACTCCTCACCATCATCATGTATTCATTTATTTATAGACTCTGCCTATAAACACTTTAAGACTTACTTACCCCTTCACACTTCCCCACTCACATCTATTCAGAAAGTCAAACATGGAGTCAAGAAACAAAGACGGCCTTCACTTTAATTTATTTAAGGCGAATTTGATATTTCCTCAGCATTTCAGAATTCCTCGAGTCCCGAATTTTGTTCAGATTTTTTACTGAACAGAAAAGGGATTTTTGATTAGGTGAGTTTCTTAGGCAAGACCATAAAAAAGTTTTTCATTAGGAAATATTGGGAAATTGGAATAACATTATTACATTAGGCCGGAATTATGTTTCCTGCTACTGCTCCTACCACTACCCCCGAGGATGAGTGATAAGTAAGGAAGCAAGGCTACTACTTTAGGAAGATCTGAAGAGCCCATGAGCTCTCTCCCTACTTTCACATGCCATATAATATGCATGGATGAATACGAATGTCCAAAAAGATTTGATTATAACATTTTTTCCCAGGATAGGGAAAACAGAAGAGAGAAAGAGAGGAGAAAGTCAGACTTCTGCTGATGACTCAACTTTTGGGGATTGATCATCAAGGGTTTTTTTTCCTAGTTAAATTACATAGCAGTAGACGCAGTCTCACTCAAGCTATAGAATCACAGTCCGTTTAGCAGAGAATTTATTTTATTTTTTTCGTTATATTCCATCGTTATTTTTAAAGCTATGATTTCCTCAACTTCAGCGTTTATTTTTCTTATGCATTTTTATTTATAATAATTATACAAGAAAAAGGAATTGACTCGACACGCTCTCTTGAGATTTTTAGTAATAAAAGTCTAGCGGACTGAGTTGGAAATGCTAAAAGTTTTAGTTTATTATTTTATGCATCAGGTCATTTGATGACCAAAGGCGAGTGGAAGGAAATACTTATTTCTAATACTGATGAAATGGGTTCTATGCGTTTCCAACTCAGGTTCTTTCCCCCTCTTCTGGGGATAAATCCTCAAAGATAGGGAAAATGGAATGGGATGACAAAAACAATGAGAGAGTAGACGAAAGGAGAAAAATCCGGAGCCGAAAAAAATCCATAGGACCAGTCTCCTGTCCACGTCAAATCTTTCGATGATATGGACTCAAGTTAATATTCCTACCGTCATGTGATAATCCAGTCTGGTTCTGTTTCCACCAAAATCAAGATCAACTTCATAGGATCAGAGAGAGACCCGTCAACCACAACGATGGTAACCTCTTGATCCGTAAAGATTTGTATCAGGCATGAGGAGAAAGAAATTCATTTTCCAAAGGAAATATAATAAATGCTCTTTTTTTATGAATAATAATAGGGCTGCTCCCCCTCTGACAAATAATAACAAGGTAAATCATCATCTAATCTGCATATGAAACTAACCTCATACTGATTCATGATTATATTTGATCTATTCAGTTTCTGCTTCCGCTACTCGTGGCCACCCCTAGCGGATCTGGCAATCTTGAGGAACTGCAGCAGTAGATCTCGCTACCAATTAAAGTGAAGAAGACTTTTGCAAGCTCTACAGAAAAAAATCGGTGCAAAGTCAAGAACACATCTCCGAAATTAGTATTTTGAAGAAGGAATTTTATTTTCTCCCTAAACTCAATCATGCCTGGCATTTCGTCGGAAAGTATAATTTTCCAATTATTCTTTCCTCACTGAGGCCCTTAAGGATCGAAAGCAATCTGTTAGCTTGGTATGGGGTCTCACCCTCCTTAAATGAGGAAAGAATCATATTAAATACTAAATACATGTAAACTGTACACATTGTTTCCACCAAGATTCCACTCTGAATATTTAAATGGGAAGGGTACCGTCTCAACACCCCTTCCCTAGCACCACGCCTCCGCGATGTCACGTCACGTCAAGGCTAACCCCTTTTCCCAGTAAATTTTAGGAGAAGGACGGGGCGCTGAATTATTCAAGAGCCCATACCAATACATATTTATAAGAATACCAGCAGAGAGTTTTGATTTAAATGGAATCATCTACCCAAAAATAAAAAAAATAATTATGAAGCCGACCTCCGGAGTCCCCCGACAATCTCTTTTTCAAGATTTCCAAACACAATTTTTTCATAAACCCCGAAAAATTTTCATTAGAGAGCTCAGTTCAAACGCTAGCAGACGATCCCCAGTGCGAAAATCTCCAAACAGAAAATCTCCAAAGAGAAAATCCCCAATGTGAAAATCCCCATGTGAAAGTCTCTACTATTGATTCTTGTCATGCTATGCAAAAAAAGGCAAGAGGTCCTTCAACTCAGCAGTCTCGTCAAACTTGTAATTTTTTAGGAGATTTTCACTTTGGTGATTTTGATTTTGGCGACTTCCATGGAACCGAATTTGGGAGAGGAGATTTTGGAATGGAGATTTTTGTTGTGGAGCTTTTTTGGCCAGTGGAGATTTTGCGAGTGGAGAATTCGTAATCGAGATTTTCGGAAAGGAGATAATCGGGCCGTGGCCACCGCCAACCTTCCCCTCATCACTATTTTCCTTTGGTATTTTCTCCGTTTTAAGGTGATTCAAATATAATAACTTTATTTCACCTTTTGCGTGAGGACAGGATGAATATTTGAAATTTTGAGAGAATAATGGGATCCACTTATCCAAAAGTAAGTTATAAACAAGCTCTTCAGAGAGATTCAGTCAACCTTGCCATTGAGTCATGAGAGCGTCGGTGAGTTTGATATTAAGAATAATAAAACAAGGTAGTAAGAATCCATGCTAAGCAAATCGGAAGAAATAGGATAATTGGGGACGTTTAGCATGAAATCCTGATTTTTTTTGCATGTTAAAATACAGACATAGTAATTTAGGATAAGTTCACTTGGGCAATAGCCCACTCAGACCCGCGCCTCTCTCAGTATCAAAACTGATTCAGATCTTAAGGACCTCAAGCCTCTTTTATTATTTCTCAAAATACTTCAATTACATCAAAATTATAAGTTTTGAGGCCCAACTGATTTTTTTTCCTGTCTGATAATTATGTTTCACTATTATTCACAAATTACAATTCCATTTACATACACGCACACATTAGGCCTGAAAACACGAAGGGGTTTTTACACTTGTAGAGTCCCCTTCCCATTAAAATGAAAGCAAATAAAACTTCCCAACCCAAACTGAGCCGGAGCAATCAATCACATTCAGCATAATTCAAGTTGTTCAATTCTAAAAAAGTTTTGAGGGGAAAAATAAAATCAGGGAAGGTCGAAGTAACACATTTCCTTTCTCCCACAGAAAGTTAGCATAAGAATCATCAAATACTCCTCTTTCTCTGCATGCTGAATTGAAATAAGTTTGAGTAATACGTGGAGAAGAGATAAGAGGAACCCTTTTCTCTCTGGAAAATGGGGTAAAAGAGGGAAAGATCAAAGGATTCGTTTTTTTTAGGAATTGGTCCTGTAATATATGTACTTAAACTCTTTTCTCTGTGTTTAACATTATTTTGAGTGAAGTCCACGTATTTTATTTTCTCTTTCAACTATTCAAGAAATTCTCCTCAAAGTTCTAGAGTATATTCAATTTGAGAGAAGAGATTTTATACAAGGCCGTATAAGTTTTACAACGAGAATCCTGATAAATTATTCACCTGGCAATACTATCTAATACTAAAATTAAACCAAGTCTTGACCACGCTGACTAGAAATTAAATTAACAAAAAATATTCTCTCAGACCCATTCGCATTCACGGATAAAATAAAAGAGTTTTGCCATGTCAAGTCCTATTACGGCCCTGTGCCTCAAATAATCCAACAAAAAGAAGAAAAAAAACTGGATGTTTGTTTTGAATATTCAACTCAGATCTCCTTTCTACCTCTTTTCCCGAATAATATTAAATTTTTTTTATCCATTTCCTGGGAAAAGCATACATTTTCTGGAGTTGGAGGAGAGGAGAAGAATGAGTCAGGATTAAAGAGATGAAAGGAAATAATATAAAACGTAGGAAAACTCGCCAAATCATCAAGGAATAAATATAAGGCTCTCTTTTCTTCGAATCTCATCCCAACCTTTAAAACCTGTGAGTAGATAGGAGGGGAAACCTTTTTTTTAAGAAAAATACTGCTGTTGCGTGAGATGCGGTCAAGGCCTTTCGAAGAAGGGGCCCTTTTTTCAAAAACTCTTTTTCTTAAAAAAAGAAAATGACCCAGGCACATTTACATTTTACATCATCATATAACAAGATTTTTTCCCTTAAAAAACCTATCCACCTCCAGCATCCATCTTTCAAGTTTTCCCTTTCCATCCATCCGTAGAAGGTATTTGTTTTCAACTTCCTCTCAAAAAAAACTTATGTATTTCTAGGACTCAGTCTGGGTTGAAAGGGTCTATATTTCAATATTTTAAGTCCTAAAATCCTAAACTCTTATCTCTTATCTCCAATCTGTTCTTTTTTTTCAGAATTGGAAGTATTTGTAGAGATTTTAGCATTCCGCCTAGCAACTGAAATCATTTCCTCTTTGTACAGTTGGAAAAGAGTACGAATTCCGCCTTTGTTGACCATGTCTTACCATTTGACAGTATTTTTTTTCTTACAATTTTTTTCTGAACTGAGATTTCTTACGAATTAAATTATCTCAAGCTTAAATGAGGTGAGAATTGAAGATGTCGAGCTACAGCAGCGGTCCGGCTGAAATGCTAAGGATAAAGTGTTGATTATATTTGGAGCATTTCCAGCTGTCAGAAGGAGAGGATAATGGGGCAGAGGATTTAAGAAATATGCACCAGATTCCAGAAGGGAAAGATTTTCCAATGAGATTTCTCAAAAACTTTGAATTGGAGATGGAGTTTTTTTTTGAAGGGTTCTCTATTTTACGCTTGAACTATAATTATAATGAAAACAAAACCAGTTGGAGTAGTCCGTGTTGACATCAAAAATCGTCCTTCCAAAGAGATTCGATCCCTAATTCGGATTTTTTAAAATAAAATAAAATGTAGGACTTTTAAGAACAGAAGAGGGGTCAGCGGAGTAATAAGGCAATTTCATTCCTCTTTCTACTATCAGGTCTCCTGTAAATGAAATCGAGAAGAGTACAAAAGAACCCTTTTTGGGGGTGGTCAGGAATAGGGGTAGGATGCTGCTGTTTTGGCTCCTGCAAAAGGATTCCCTGCAAAAGGGCCTTGCATGTACAGATCCACTAACTCCGATTTCAAATTGGAGATTCTGTGTGGGAGTATAATAAAGAGGAACCATTTTCAGACATAATTTTTGGAATGAGGAGAAAACTCTTTTCATAAAACCTGAATATTTCATGTGGATTCAACCCCAAAAATAATTTCATTTTATTCTGAGAGCAGAAAATTCATCAGAAAAAAAAAATATATCCTACCCTCCACCCACAGGGACTTTGTCCTCACTCTCTTCACTCTCTTTACGTAATAATCCATGAAGTAGGAAAAATCTTTTCAGGGATCCATTCAAAAAAAAAATTTCCCAAAAATTTCAACGCAATTGAGAATTGTATTATTTTTCACCATTTTCCTACACAACTACTACGACCCTTCTGTTTACCTAGCCAAATTTTACAAGATTTCAGACCGTCTGCGTGGGATGAAGGGAAAAAAGAGAATTATGATAATAACCATCATGCGTTCTAAATCGGAGCCTTTTCCTATTCTGCTGAATAGAGCATAATGGCCGCATATCTAATCCAATATGAACCACATTGTCCAGCTGAAGAGTGACCCCAACCTCTGCCCTCCTACCATGAAAAGGTAGCAATTTAAATTTCTGGATCAAATGCGTGGGTGAGAAGAATGGAGGAGTGCCCTTTGAATAGGGCCCTGATTAAAAATCCTACTCAAGCGGAAACAATGAGACCTCGAATCCTCACCTCGGAAGTCTCGGGCCTGTTCCTCATCCTCATCCTCGGAGGTGTCACCGCTGTGGTGGTGGTGGTGGTGGGGATGACGGTGATGTGGATGCTGACGGTGAGAACGGTGGAGGTGTAGTGGAGACTCTTCACCATTTGACTCTGGAACATGGGCTCCGGAATTCGGAGACGTATTTCCAACGGCCGCCGTTGAGGCCGGTAAAATAAGTCGTGAGAGGAGCATGTTGGGATGATTGAGAAGATTGAGATGATTGTTGATATTATTGTTGTGGTTGGTGCTATTGTTATTATTGTTCAGATTCTTATGCTTATGACTACCGGGATGCTTGTTATTATTCATGAGGAGATGAGTGGATGAGAGACGGGCTTGCTTATTGCTACTGCTACTGTGATTACTTCCGCTTTTTGGACTACTGCTTGAGCTACTGCTGCTCCTGTGCTCGTTACTCCGAAGTCCGGGTGAGAGAAGGTGTCCATTCTGAGTGAGAGTGTGTCCAAGGGGGTGATTGGGAAGGTGGGCGCTGCTTGGTGGAGAAAGTGAATTTGTCGTCAAACGGTGATCTATGACTCTTTTCATACCCCGGGCTGAAAAGTCTAGTGGTTCCTCGAGGTGAATCCCTGATGAGCCAAAAATAACCATGTGAGGCTCTACTTTCTTATTCTACTACCAGAATGAGTAGAATTCAAGGGGCAAATGAAGCAAAAAAAAAAAAACTTGGAATTCTTTGTAATACTTTCACTTTGAGTCAAAAACTTTCACTTCGGTAGTCCTTTTTTAAGGGGAAGGAATTTTTAAAAGATGATGATGCGGATGTTGAATATTGAGATGATTGACATGTGGATGTGGTGAGTAGGAGGAGAAAGTGCTTTCACTCGGAGAGATGACCCCAACAACGTCTGGGCGAAAGGAGTTTTGGGTGAAGATAGAAGCTCTTCTGCTAACGGGGCTTCGACTAAAATCCTACTGACCATTCGAATGAGCGCAAACGCTACTCTTCCTTTTTTTCCACAGAAAAATTTGGTATATTTCTTCCTTTTTTTTTTGTATGAGTGCATTGCTGGCCCTCAACTACTTTACGGGGTAACAACGAGGATGAGAAGATGAGGAGTAGGAGGCTCGCTCGTGGTGCTTTCCGTCAATTCTCTTATCCTGAGCTCCGTGCAGGGTGGTAAATGAATCGGGAGGCAGATGTGGGAGTACTTATCTTTCCCTTTTTAATATTACATAATGCAGGGAGAGCCCTCAGTACTCCGACACAACTCCTAACTGCTCAGACTGAGCAGGGATGATGAGGATCCTGATAATGGTATGCAAGGAAAAGTGATGGTAATAGACTTGAGGTAAGGAATGATGGTGGTGATTTGAAAAAAGTGCAGGTAGAGAAGTTAGTGGACTAGGTTAAGGTTTTCACGGGTTTTGCTTACCCTAGGTCTTAAGTACCCAGACCTTCACTACTGGATAAAGCCAAAACTATAGGGAATTATTTAGAGGAGATGGATACTTCAAGTGCACCGCACACCTTACTTACACTACTCCCCACTCTCCCGGTTCCATGTGAAAACCCCTAAAACAAAAACCCCAACTACAAAAACCCCAATACAAAAACCCCAATGAGAAAAACCCAACTAGGTGAAAACCCCAACTATGTGAAAAACCCAACT
>JABASM010001787.1:0-13023 GCA_019776545.1 Brachystomella parvula | reverse complement strand
AATAACTTTGGACCCTAAGGAACTCTCATACCAAAAATCAAGTCAATCCGACGAACCGTTACTGAGATAATCACGTCCGGCCGGCCGGCCGGACTAACATTGCATTCGCATGAATAGCGCTCGCGCTCGCGCTATTAATAATTAATGCATTTCAGTAGCATTTCCAACTTATTGTTTTTTTAAAGGTTAATTTGTGCTGTATTATTTTTCGAATTAAAAAACTACAATATTCATTCCCTAATAATTTGTAGAAGACAAAAAACGGATCTGCTTTTTGGACCGTAAGTTAATTGTTGTTCTTGGCTGAAAATAAAGCAAGGAAGCTGGGGAGGAGGGGGGACGTTGCGTTGGAATGAGGAGGAGTATACGCTGGCATTTTTGTAATAGGAATGCTATTTTTTTTTCTTCTATGACAACCACAACGTGCAGTCGATTTCAAGTTTTCTTTCAAAATAAAATTTCTAATTAAAACACCACGCATTGCTGATTTGTAGATTTTCGAAATACGTTAAAGATACAAGTCAGTATAGATCAGCATATTCCGGGGCCCGGTAAGAATGGACAAAATGCCAAATGAGGTAAATCAACATTAATTTCTCGTATATTAAAATTCTCGTCAATAACTGGTGGTGTTGAATACTTAAAATATATATAATAATATTAAAATAATAATAATAATATGGATTGCTATCACAGGTTCAGACTATGTTCTTAAGTTTTTTGGACGGTGGGACCCTCCTGGTTTGCCGACGAGTGAACAAGACTTGGAACTCGATCATCATATCCTCACCCTATATTCATCACCTTCTTCCGCCCGTGAAAATTAAATGCGGAAGTAAGCATTAAAACAGCTCACAAACTTTGCTTACCAAAAAACCAACTTCATTTTAAACAGGTAACTGCCATGGCTACAACAGACCGAAGAAGTCGATTACTCAATTTCATGAGGTCATGAAACGTCATATGAATAGTGAACGTTTTCCATTCTCAAGGTTTAGCCTCATTTACAACTTCTGTCCATGCCAAGTAATGCAAAACACCGTATTTGATTTCGTACATTAATGTTAACGTTATTAACAGAATTTCTGCTTAATAATCGGTTTCAGAAATTCAATGCTGATAACATTGCCAAAGAAATGGAATCCTTTGCTAAAGAATACGGAACTTCAGTTCGGGATTTCAAAATTAAGCTGTATCGTACTCGATTGGTCAAAGGACGGAACTATGTCATATTTCCAAAACATAGTAACGGCGATGACTCTCAGGACGATGACGAATCTTCGAATGATGTGGAATCCGACGACGATGATGTGCTTCCCGACGATGTACGATGTCTGATCACTGAGGATGAGATCCAAGAAAAAATGAAGCAATGCGCATTGCAAATCAACAAACTTATTATGAGTTTACCCTACGTCCAAACAATGAATGTCGATCCATATTTCCAGCTTGAGAAGATCGTACTTGATTCTCCATATTCAAAACTCAAAAATTTTAAAGTTCCAGTATGCGACTACAGTGCTCCTTTCGTGGAAAGTCTACTAACTACATTCAACTGCCCTTTACTTGAGAAAATAGAGTTTGGAATCAACGACCTTCCAGACCTCGAATATATACCTTCTACATTTGGGTTGGCTCTGGCAAAACTCAAACTTTTCAAAAATCTCTCGGTCGTAAACTTGGAGCTTTCGTTCAGAACTAAAGAAAATGCTCTGGAAATCTTTGAAGAACTGAACAAGCTGGACCTTAAAATCAAGATACTCCATCTACATGTTAGAGATAGAAGTGAAGATTTGCTGAAAGCTGCGTCGAATTGGGTATCAACACTGTCTTCTACTGTAAACTCGATTTGTACTATCATCGGATGTCACTCGGGAATTCTAAAGCCGGGTCAAGTTTATCTTCCTCCCTTGAAAGCGTTGAACCAGCTTCATGTAATTCGTTGCTTCGACACCGGTGACTTCCCCGTACCCTTCACTCCTCTTAAATCTCAGGATTTTCCAAATCTAAAGAAGATTTATTTTGGAGGAAAAAAAGACCTGGATGATTGTTTGGATGAAAACACTATATGGCTCAACGTTATCTCCCTCAGAATTGTATCAATTACTTCATATCCCTTGGATAAAATTTTTCCAAATTTGAAAGAACTTCAACTTTCAAAACCCAGCGAAGCCGACGTTGACTTCATCTTGACTCGTTTGACGCAGATAGAACGCCTTCATCTGAATAACGTCTCAAATTTTTCACTAATTCCGCTTCCACAAGATAAAGCTTGGCTCTCATGCTCTAGCCCTCATGAAACTCTACCCTGCTTCAGTAACATGAAAAGTAAGTTCAAAAAATTGATTCATTGTAAGGAAAATTCTAAGAATAAACTTTGTTTGAAATTTTAGATTTGAACGTACTAAAATTATGGTACAACTATGGCAATGACCAACAACGACTGGAGAACTGTGGAAGGCTAATCAGGGAGTTGGCGTACCTATCTTCTGTGAAGAAGTTAAGACCCCTCTTGAGACTCGAACTTAATGATTTTAAAGTTAAGGAAACAAAACTCCCGGTAAAGAATTAATTTTTTTGATTGTCTTGACCAATAATGTGTCATTGTGATGATTATAATTTTTGTTGTTTTAGGTCCAAAAATACATTAACCGTCTTCGCGAGTGCCATACGCTAGTGGAACTAACGGATAACGTGTTCGAACATGAAATACACATGCACTAAACGAAAATCTAAAGAGTAAAATGTTAACATTTTTTTTGTTGTTGCTGGAGACTTCGAAATGTGTTTGAAGGGTTTAAAGTTTTGGAACGGACGGTCACTGTTTTTTTTATTTTGAATTTAAAAATAAATGACTGGTGGCTCAAAGGTTGGCTCAGTTGCTCGTCGGGTTGGTGGTGGGCGCTAGGGGCAGCGTGGGTCGTAGCTGCTGCCCTCACGGCAGTCTGGTGGTGGCGGAGTGGGCCGTTGTGTTTGTGGGCACCGTGGGTCATCGCTTCCTGGGTAGCAGCGTGGGGAGGGTTTGTTGGGATTAATTTTTTGGGATTCGATGTCAATCTCGGTCTCGTACCTAGAGGTCGTGGTGGTAATAGTAGTTGTAGGCTTGTACGGGGGCCGGGTTTGTATGGATGGAGGCTGGGTGCATGGGGGCCTGGTGGGCGTGGTTTGGCTGTTGTATGGGCCTCGGCTTGGCTAAAATTATAGCTAGGAAAGTTTGTGAAGTTTTTTACTTGACGATTTGCATACAACCGTCCGGCATCAGGGTCCTGTATACACCTGCTCACAGAAAAATTAGAATACGATGGTTTTCCAATTTACATCGCAATTTTATAGTTTATTCGTTCAATTAGCTCATACCCTTTGCTTCAATAGGGAAAAAAGTGGAAGGTTGAGATTATGGTGTATACATTGATTTTGTTGTTTAAGAATTACGCAAATCTTTATCGGATTTGAACTATTCTTTAGGGAACATCTCAGGATAGGGCGTGTGGGGCGTAGCAGGCGCAATTAACGTTAAAGCTTCATACTTTTTTTTTTTGAAAAATGCATGATAATGCTCTAAAGGTCTAGCTTTTGCGTATTGATTGCACTGAAGCAAGTCAAACCAAAGTTTTGAGCATTTTTACTCCTAAAGCCGCAGCATCATCAATGAGATCTCATCATTCTGCGCCTCGAGCATCTTCAGCGGGATTTGGCGGGGAGGTGCTGGCGTCTAATCTATGATCGAGATCTAATAAATTAGCTTTATTTAGAATCAGGTCGGGCTTAATCGCGGCTATGAGTGTTGAGTGTTGAGGGGTTTCTGCCCTTCTTAGGATCTTGAAACGTTAAAGCGTCCGCGGCGTTGCATTGGAGAGCTTCTTTTCTCCTTTAGTATATTGGTCGTGCAAGCTCCGGCGACCGACGACTCCTGCAGACGTGGCTACTTTTGAAAATATTTAGCCCCAAATATCTTTGCGCAAGTCTCGCTCTGCTTCTCCAAGGCCGCCTTGCTTTCCAGGCGCGTTGGTCGTGTTCATTTCAGAGCCGTGGATAAGCCCGGCTGAAGCTAGAGATATTTGGAGTATTGGTTTCCCGGTACATTTCTTAAGTTCTCATTTTCTACTTTACGTTATGCTTTCTGTGACTTGTTTGAGCCTTCCCAAGGCAAGAAGGGTCCTTGATTCCAATCGATTCGCTGCCGCCGCCCTACAGAAGAAGAGGCACATGCAAAAAAGCCTCAAAAGTTGGGACCACTTCGTAGCCTGGCATCCTCTAACAACGCCTCCTCTAAGAGCGCCCTCACAATTTTCCTCTAAGAGTGCCCCTATTTTTAGTTCATATGTGGTTAGTCAAACTATTCAAATTGTTATTATCCGGCAAGCGTGAATGACTCATGCACTGCTTTTCCAATATTTTCCTATTATTTCGCTACTTTCCGCCAGACATCATGTTTAAATTGTTAGGTTTTTTTGCGGATTTCGTAGCCAACGGAGGCTGAATCGGTACTTTCTTGACCAGTGATTTTTTTTAATCTTCATCATTTCCAAGGCTGTTTGTCGGGAGAGAAACGGCCTTGTACCTGGAAACATTGGTTCCACATTGCTTCTATATTCCTTTAATCACTAATTCTCTTTTTTCTCGGTCTTGAGTCTTTTTTAGCCATTTCTAAGTTCAAGGGATAAAAATGAAAAAACAGTGAATTCCAGAAAAAAGGTTACTTTGTTGCTGCTACGACATATGAACCAAAAATAGAGGCGGCGTTCTTTTAGAGGAAAATTGTAACCCTTCGTAGGTTCCCAACGTTACCCAAGCTGAGCTAATTTTATTACTCTTCTAATATTTTCAAAAAGCGTTTTGCCGATCAATAATGTGCTTGTTGGCATTACTATTTTCTAAGGTGAACTAGAAACAATTTTTTTTTAATTTCTGTTCCAAGGATCAGCGGCATGGCCATGTTACAGCAGAAAAGCAGTTCAGGCAAATCCAACCCAGCAAAAACAAAACCTCGACGAATCCTTAAGAAATGGGTGAAAAATAAGAAGAAGCAAGTTGATCTTGCAAACTTGCCAGAGGATATTGCGGGTGAGCCATTGGACTTGCATAATTTGGTTCAAAATGAATTCCTGAGGCTCCATAGACAGTACAGAAGAGTAGAACATGATCGTCACTTGGTTATCGAAAAGGGAAACTCGCTGTCCAGACAGACTCGAATCCTTCGGTACCTAACGGACGTCCTAGAGAATGATGAGACTGACTTGTACAACGCAACCTCTCCAGCAGAGTTAGCAAAAGATGCCAGGGATCATCAAAGTATCCTTGAAATACTGGAGTTCATCGACAACTACCGAGAAGAAATTCGGAAGGAACTAAAGAATATTAAGAGCTTACGAAGGAACGTCGACAGAATTCAAGACATTCTCATCCAGCATAGTCTCAAAGTCAAGAGAATTTTTGGGAGGTCAATGGGAGTTCCGCAAGCACAACGAAAGATGCGCCATCTTGAACAAAATCTCCATAACGTAACTACCCATCCTGCGCCTGTTCTCTCAGCTCTATGACCCCTATGATTTATGAAACAGGCTGTAGTGAAGCACGACACAACTATTTCCAAAAATCGAGCCTATCGGGAAGAAATTAGCATGGATCTCAAATTAAGGGGACTCTTTTATGAGAAGTTTACGTTGCTCAAGCGGAAGATGAGTTTCATCAGAAATGAAATGAATCTGGCTGTCTTTTTCGCTACCTCTTCATACGACCAAAGGTAATCCGCAAGTACGTTCTCACTTTTTTTCCAATTTTGACTACTCCCACCTCGCTGCTCCAGAATTCATTGTTTTGACAGCCTGAATCATTTTCCACATTGGCTGGAAATTTTTTGCTTTAGAAAAATTGCAAGCCCAAATTAATTAGTTTAATCTCGAAATAAGGTACATAATTTCTTCAGGGACAACACGGTGGCAAAAGCTCACCTTTTGAGAGAGAGGGACGAAAAAGAGACAAAGGCTCACGTGTCGGAATTAAAGGACCTCCATCGAATGTTAGACAAGGACTCCCGGCTGCGGCGTTTTCTTCGGATGAAGGCCATGCAGAGGGAACTCCGGGAGACAGACGTCCAGAGAAAGCATAGGAAAAATTACATTCATTACATGGAAATGCAAGGTGTCCTAAATGAGTATCACGAAGCCTTCTCCAAAATACTAGCAGAATTTGAAGTAGAACGTGGATTTCAGTTAAAGCATGACATGGCCACCCTTGAGTTTCGATACAGAGGTCAAGAAACTAATAACTTTACTATGTTTCGACGTGGGACGGACCTGAATCAGGAGGTAATTCCTTAAATTAGTCTCAAAATTTTATGCTACTTGAGTTTTGACATTTCACCTCATAATTTTAGATAATCATGCTCGAGAATGAGATACTTGAATTTGTTCAAAATATTGAAAAGATGTATGCTGCGGATAGGTTGAGGAGGAGGGCACGTGAGGAGGAGCTGAAGAAGCTCGAGCTTCAGGTTAAGAATCTCCAACAAGAAGAATTTCGCTTGAAGGACATGCTAGAGCGGAAGGTAGTGGACATGACAGAAGTGGCGGATCAGATTGATGAGATTGCTAGAGAAACAGGGGTACTAGATACTTTAGGCCTTCTACTCGGTAAGTACTCATTCGGCTACCTGGCTGCAGAATTCAAAATGACGGAAAAGAGAAAGGAGCCGTCACGGCCTTTCTATCAGCATTTCCAGAAACTCAACAAACGAAAGTGCAGTAGGGCCCGAGAAAAAAAGATGTATGGGCCCCTAGTGTGTACGAGGCCCATGCATCTTTTTTGGGGCCCCAGAAGGGTTGCTAACAATTCGCCACCACCTTCCTTGCTCTCTTGGCCTCCTTTAGCCTAACTGATATACAGCATCCAAGGAATTTTTACTTCAATATTACAGATTACGATGGGAAAGTATCACTTTTCAATGCCTACTTCTGTTTGAAAGCTATCGAGTTTAAGTGCCATGACGTAGTAGCAAAAATAGATGAGCTTGAAACGCGTAGATCCTACAAGGAGACTGGTCGACCTCCGTTTCATAAATCCCAGCGAGGAAAAAAAGGTGGCGGCGGACCCTATACCCCTGACGTCCTTCTCTATATGCTGGAGACGTAAGCCTTACTATTAGTATTCTTTTCCCCAAATAATTGCGGAGAAGAATACTAAAACAATCTATAAATTTTTCTCAAATGAATTTACTTACCCAAGTAAGTTGTAATGCCTGAATTTGGTCATCGCTCCTGCATGACCAAAAAAATCGTTCCCGGTTCATCAAAATTCGAACAAAGTGGGGGTTAAAAATGAACAATGCGGAACGGATCGTTTCAGCGGAGGAAATCGGTGGTTAGGACCGGTTCAGTCCTAGGTCTGATTTTCTCTGCTGCATTTTATTTTCGACCAATAGCGGAGTGATATTTCCCAGATATTTGTAAATTTTGGGAGTAAAATAGGAAATTTTTTCGGAAATATTTAAACAAATTGACCTTTCTTTGGTTTAGAGCGGAAGATGAACCAGACAACGATCGCATACCTATAACATACCAGGCGATCAGGGACAGGGTGTTACAAGAACTACCGAAAAGAGGTCGTAAACTGACCGGCCCTCGCACCCTCAGCGAATCCCTCGTCCATCCTTCCTTCATGTCCTTGAGCAGTGAAAGAATATCCATCCTGACTACAGACATCTTATTGACGCATTCGTCGTCGGCACATTCAACATCATCTGCTTATCCTACGATGTCGGATCCGAGGATGAGAGGACTAATGCATGACTACTGATGACTGACTCAATGGAATTGGTAGCCATTTTTTAATGAAGATAAATTTATCTGTTAAAGCACAGATCCAAACACCGATCTTCAATTGTTTGGGTAGTACATAATTCAGGTTTAGCATTTCCAGCAGTAACAACACCTTTCAGGAATGAGCCTTTTTTTTCGACTGACTAGATTTTTTTCTCTGCTTCCCCGAATCTGGTAGAGTACTCTGCTTCTTTTTCTTCCTGGTAGCATCAGTATCTGTAATCTCAGGACCTGGATCTTCTGAAGCTTCCGGTTCCTTCACCTCCTTATCTAATTCTTCTTTTTCGTCTTCAGAAGCTTCTTCTTGGACTTCCTCTGAAACTTTTTTGTGCCCCTTGGCGGGCTCATGGGACTTTGTGGAATGCTTCTTGTGGTGGCGTCCCTCCTTGGTTGCTTTCCTCGCTTCGAGTTGCTCCTTGATTTTCGCAAGTCGCAAGCCCCGCCTCTGCTCATAAATTTGCTGATAGTCTACAGCAGATGAGACTTTCTTCTTATCAGGGTTGTGAAGAGCTTTTATTAGCGGATTGGATCCGCCTCGTTTTTCTAAGATTTTTTCAATATGCGCATTTCCATCTGACACAATACTGGTGACGACTCCTCTTCTGGTCGGAGAAGAACGTGATACTATCTCAGGAACAAGTGGTTGGACTTCCTCGTCTTCTTCTTCCTCGGCTGGATCTGTAGTTTCTAATGGAGTTAATAAATCCAGGAGGTCATCCGCCTTCCACGTCTTCAGTACTACACTCGATCTCACTCTAGCTAGCACTTGATTTCCGATCGACTTCCATCGTCCACTTTTTGCCCGAACTGGATGTTGGACTTTCACCTCCTTTTCTTGACGTACTGCTGGAATGCCAGCTATTGTTTCATGCAAAGCCTTTTTTTGCACTTTCACTTTTCCACGTTTCAACGTTTTAGCTTTGCCCAACTTTCGGGGAGGATTTTCCTTTGCGTCTATTTCTTCGCCTTCGTCGTCTTCACCTTCCACTTTGCTGACTCTCCGGTGTCGGAATGCTTTATATTTCTCGTGAATCAAATTCCCGTAGTACTCCCTTCGAGCCACTGAAGCAAAAATTAAGAGAAAAATTAGGAGCTCATTATTAATAGCGCGAGCGCTATTCATGCGAATGCAATGTTACGGACGTCCGGCGGTGATTATCTCAGTAAATGAGAGTTCTTTAGGGTCCCAAGTTCTGGAAGCCAAAGTTTCATAGCTATCGGTGAAGTTTTGAAAATTTCGATTTTTGGCCCATATGTTTATATGGTGTATATGGTACATATATGCATATATGTGCATATGCCATATACACCCGATACACCCAAAATTCATAAAAACTTCAGAAAACGTCAGAAATTCATAAAAATTTCAGAAAACGTCAGAAATTCGTAAAAATTTCAGAAAACGTCAGAAACTCATAAAAATTTCAGAAAACGTCAGAAATTCATAAAAACTTCAGAAAACGTCAGAAATTAATAAAAATTTCAGAAAACGTCAGAAATTCATAAAAATTTCAGAATGTGTGCATACGTACGCTCGCGCTATTCCATACTCCCGTGTTTGCACGGTTTATTAGCAAGTACTTGGTAATTGAATGTTATTTCCTCACCGCGTTTCCTCGCTATTTGCTCAAGCCTTTCTTCTGACTCTGTCATGGTAAACTCAAATGGCCGGTTGGGTCGAACTTTTTGGCGTCCAGTTCTACCTTTGTTTCCGTCTGGGGGTGACTTCTCTCTGGTTTGAAAGCGTAAGTCGGTAGGCAATCTGACTGGGCTGGAGCTTACTTTTCTTTGGCCTTTGGCTGGTGGTGATTTCTCTAGTTTTTGTATTGGTAAGCTAGGTGCTCGCTTCGGACGATTTCTGACAGTATTGAGCCGAGAATCGGAATCAGTTCTCAACTTGTTGACCTGATGAGTGGGAGCTTCTGGTAGGAGAGGCGAAGGGCTCTTTCTCCTTTCCTCTGTTGCTGGAGGATGAGGAGAGTCACCCGAGGTGCCCCTTGTTCTGGAATGATCCTGCCCTGAATTGTTCGAGGTCGTTTTGGGAGCATCCTCTGGACTTTTCCCCAACGCTGTTATGGCTGTTTGGCTCGGATTTTTTCTTCTTCTGGAACCTGTACTGACTTTTCTTTCCTTATCCTTCTGTAAATCCCCTTCGCTGCTACTGATCTTTTGACTCTGGCTTGCCCGCTTTCCATTTGCCTGATGAATAGGTTCTAAATTTTTTACTTTACCTACTGATAATTTTTGTTTACCCGTTTTATGCATTTTATTGTTGAAGTAATTGCAAGCAAAAAATATCACTGGAACAGAATTGTATCAACAAATAAATCTTTGGAAAAGCTCTGTAGCGACTGCGGATTCCTTTTCCACCAACTTGCTTTATTGTTCTCCAGTGTTCTAACAGGCTGCCCCCACCAAATGTAAAAGCAAGATTAAATATACTAGTCTGGAGAGATAAGTCCTGCAGAACTCGAAATAAGCAAAGTTGAGAATCCGGATTCCACTGTTGCTTCAATGCGGCTTGGAAACTGGTGTCAAGATCCAAACAGATTTTTCCAAGCGAGATTGTTATTTCGATTTTAAGATTTTGAGATTATTTAATTTTCAAATGGTTAACCGCAAGGAAAATTCAAGTTACTATAAAACAAATTGTCCCTATCCGTCTCAACCTGCGGTACGTTAAGCGGTTGGACGTAGTTGCCCACTACCGTCGGACATACTTAACCCTCATTCCTTTTATAGTTGTTATTAGCTACAAAAGGGTCTTTTTCCCTAATTAGTTCAATAATAATTCAGCAAGTCCAAATCCAAATGCTTTGCCTTTATAGATTTTGCATAGGTTTTGATAAAAAATTTATTTGTATTTAGTGTTTTCCAGGGTTCATAAACTGAGTCAAATCAACAAACACAGCTTACGCACCCTGGTGTTTCCTACAGATACAAAATCCGAAAATCGTTACACGGAAACTTAATTACAAGCATAGACATGGAAACGGCCTTTCGCGCATTTTTCATGTCTATGATTACAAGCCTGACCTAAAAAAACTAGGAGGAAAGATGATAAACAAATCAGTCTTGAAAAACGGGCCAGCATGCCATGCCTCACAATATTATTATTAGAAGTGAAAATATCTGGAAAGATGAAGTTAATTCCTTCATATCATCGTTCCTTCAACTTTGATCCTATCGCTTAATGTTTTCTGGGTCATGGTTGAAAATATCATCTGGAATCACATAATTAGCAATAATATTTTTGACGAAAAATACAAGAAAAACAAGATAAATATTTACCTTGACTCGCTTAAACCCTGATCCTCCAGCGGCGACCACAAAGGCATCAGAGGAATGACCCCAAACGAATTCGCCATGATGACCGTCCCATACCAAGCCTATCATTCCAACTATCTTGGCCTCAGTGTGCTGAGAAAGAAGGTTAGATTCTGGAAAAAGATATTTTCAAAAAACATTTTCCTGAAACTGATTTCCGAGATTTTCCTACCGAGGAAGTTTTCCTTGATCCCATGATAAATGGCATTCACAGGCGTGTCAAATCGCTGATGATCTTGAAGCAATTCTCCACACTTAGCCGCCCAATGAACTTTAGAAAGCATCTCGCCAACTCCTGTCGTGCTAACGGCCACCGAAGTATCAGAAAGCGGTCCACGATTCATTGCCCAGCAACCAGCACCAAATTGTGGGGCCTAGATTCCCAAGGAAAATTGATTTTGCTGTTGTGTTTGTATAATATTAGCTAATCTTATTACGTGTCCAACTCTTCCTGGGAACTTGAGCCAATTCCCCCCGCTGGAAACAGTAGCTGCGACTTTACCTCTGTGATCAAGTGCAATCACTCCAACTGTATCACTCACACCAACATCTAAGCAATTTTTCACTCCAGCTCCAGCGCCTGACGCTATCTTCATGTATCTCTCATAAAGCTTTGAAGATTTTTCTAGAAAAGAAAACGAGGCATGGTACACTCCGCTCACAGGAGCTACAGACCACTTGAGTCTTACTTGATATCAGCGACTCAGGGTTACAAGTGGGGACTGATTGTGATTTGGCCCAATCTCTCGCGCCAGAACCAACGAGGAGCCTGTATAATAAATCAATCACATGATACCACAGGAAAGATTTTTGTGCTAAGTATAATAATAACTAATTTACGTCGGAGGAACTCTTCCGCCGGACATTTTATAATTGATATCCTGCATCTCAGCAATTTTTCGGCAGATGAGTATCGGATTTGATACACCAGCTGTAAACAAAAGCGAGGGTCAATTATAATAAATTCTTCGTAAAAGGTTATAATCCCTTACCAACCGCTCCAACCCCACCGAAGTGACCCGTACCATTCATCCATCCGGCGTCCAGCTCCACTGTTTTGCTCAACGTAAGGTTAGAACCTTTCCCAGCATTCACCAGGGTAGAATTCTCAAGAACAACAGTAGCTGCAGTGACTGAAGGAAAATTTGTTTCAGAAAATTAATTCCTGTCCCATTTCCGGTAAAGGGCTTACCCGCATCCTCGGCGCTTCCTCCTCTGCTCAAAATACGGATTCCCTTAAATTATTAGACATAAATAAAAAATATGGTAGTAGAACACTTCCTTTTTTTCCAACTCACCGCATGACATGCAGCTTTACATAGCTTTTTATAGTGATTTTGTAATTTCAGCGAATGTTCTCCAGCTCCTAAGAAAAGATGAAAACAAGCGTTTTTATGAAAACATTAAAATGGATCTAATAGAGTTGATTGTCAAAATCAAAAATTACCTAAGTGAATCCCGATAAAATGTTTTCTCTTTTCCAGCGATGATGGTGCGACCAGAATACGCTGATTATTTTGCAATTCATCTTCCTCCGAAACTGGTCTCTCTTCCACGACCGACGAAGTTAATTCACCGGCTCCAGCCACTGAGCCCATGCAACACAAATTCTTGAGCTAAAAATTGCAATTTTGTTGGTAATCAAATCGATCAGCTGTTGGAGGTGGAGTGCGTCTGAGCGCCTGTTTTTCTCCGCTACTCAACTTTCTCCACAAGTTTGCTCCACTTTTTTCACGGGAGAACGCTGCTGCTGGACTGGACTTTCTCTTCCTGTTTTCATTATTTTCACTTTGAGAAGGCTATTATTTTATTAAGCAGAGTAAAGCACTGAAATGCTGAGCATTAATTATTCGGAATCCCTATTGTTGTTTCCGCTTGA
>JABASM010001785.1:0-13034 GCA_019776545.1 Brachystomella parvula | reverse complement strand
TAATGTTTTTTACGGATTTCGTAGGAATAAAAATGAAAAAGCAGTGAATGAGTCATTCACTGTTTCCAGAAAAAAGGTTACTTCGTTGCATTTGCTACCACATATGAACCAAAAATAGAGGCGATCTTAGAGGAAAATTGTGAGGGCGCTCTTAGAGGAGGCGCTCTTAGAGGAAGTAACTTTTCGGAAGGTACCCTCAATCGAGTTCATTATAAGGCGTCGATCGAAAGATTTCCTCTTTCGGACTACACAAGGGGTTTTCGGAAAATTCAGTCTCATTGCGGAGTTATTGAAACTTGAAAAGTTATTGAAGAAAACCTATTTCATTTCAAGCTTTATAATTTTTTAGTGGTGTATTCTGCAAAGTGTACTTCCTGAAAAAAATCAGGGTGTCTTGAGAAGGAATGTTGAAAGTGTTAGAGCAAGAATATCACATGAAACCGGCGAAAAAAGAAGAAATTAGTCTTTCAGGAGCGTTCCTCCAACTTTACCACTGCTTTGACGCTTGCAGTCATTCAAATATCGCCAGGAAACAAAAAAATTTTGCTTTTTTATACCGGCAGCATTATAACCGAGAATGGAAAACACATTTTAGCTAAAGGAAACTCATACCCAGCTACAAAAAATGCGTGTGGGGCATTTTTTTAGTGGCTGTGCCGAATATGGGATTATAAAGTGCTGAAAAACGCTACCACAAAAACAATTTCCACGTAAACTTTGGTCCAGTTTTCTTTAATTAAAATGATTGAGCTTAGTCTTCTGAGGATAATGAAGAGTTTTCAATCACCGTTTGAAGTGCAAAACGTGTTTTTGGTTTAGGGACATTAACATTTTCGTTGTCCAAACCCATTTTGGGGGTCCTCCGGTTTGGCAGATTAGTTCTAACAAGTTCCGCAAGCATTAGGTTTGACAATGGCACTTCCCGAAAGCATTTTTAATGCTGAATCCAATAAAATTAACGAAAAAATGTTAGGGTGAAGCTTTAAGGGTCAGGCGGCCAATTTATCTTTGTCTCAATTTCATGGAATCACCCAATTCTTCCGCACAAAAGTTAAAAAACCTGGTGTAATCCGAAAAAGCTTGACGTAAGCTTTTTGACATATACTAGGGTCCTTCATGAAGGACCGCTGCAGGAGTTAAGTCAAATTCGAGAAACCATTCCGTTGAAATTAGCAATTGTTCGCAAGGCGGTTTCAAAGCCGTCAACATCCCCCGGCCCCTCCCCCCATTTTTTCTTTACCAGATTTTAGCGCCTGAACTAAAACCGGTAGCCCAAACGTTTTCTTAAGGAAGTGTACGGGATAATAAAATGTGGGGAGGATGAAGATTATGGTGTGGCTGGACGAAGGGATACACAGATCTCCTTGGAGAATCTGAGTTCTATGTAAATAAGTAGAACTGGATAAAAAATACAATAGGATTCAATATGGAGGCGTAGTGTCGTCGTGAGACACGACACGAGGAGCCTTCAGAACAATGAAACGAAGAACCCTTTGGGGACTCATTCTTTCACCTCAGCTAATTCTTCGAGGAGCCTTCAGAACAATGAAACGAAGAACCCTTTGGGGACTCATTCCTACACGAAATTGCCTATTATTAGACTCAATTAGTTGTTCTCTGTTCCCTGGACTTTGTGGTAGAGGAAGATGCAATTACTCCTTCAGCGCCAGCATCATACTCTTAGACTTCTCCATGTCCAGCCTTACTCAACGGTGCAGTACTGATCAATTTAGGCACACAACGCACACCAACGCGCGGGAATCACGCCAACCGCGAGAAATTTTTGCGCATAGTTACGCTTCTCTATCATTTCAACTGCTGTAATCTTGCACCTCATAAGCACCCCCAAATACATCTGGCACACCCAACCGGTGCCGGTACACCCCGATATGTGCATATCTGCTTATGTGTTACATAGAACGAATTACTCTCGCGCTATTTCGTACACCCGTGTTGCACGGTTTATTATTACTTCTTTGGCCTGCGTGTTTGGTCTTGGTAAACACTACGTGGTCCACGAGAAACGAAAGGGCGAATGTACCAAAATAGAGCTTCCCAGATGAGTCGGAGAAAGGGAGCGAGACTACCTGCAAAAACTTCAATTAATGTATCTCGTACTTATATTAAATATCTCGTCCCCTAACTTAGTCCAGCACGTAGAGCAATTACCCCTCTCCTGGCCTGCTATCGTACAGTTCAATCTGTTATTCGTACGGAGCAGTAACTAGCGTTTTTGTCTTTGATGAAACGTAGGGAGCCCAGGGGTTTTTCACTCTAGGGAATCTACTTATGAGACATTTTGGCCACTCATGTTTCCTGCATCACGTAAACTTGCTGACATTTCTCATCACAATATACTAATAAGCAAAGGTAACAAAATGACTGTTATAAGCTTCTTCCTTTAGGTAATTATAACCCCGATTACTTATTTCAAATAGCATCATTCTTCTTTTTGCGAAAGCACCTGAAATTTTTAGTAAATCATACAGATGAAATTATATAAAAGGTGTATAAAAGAGTTTTATGGGGGGAAGATTTCACAGAGCTCACGCCTCTCTTATTCATTTTGTTTAGTTTTTGTATAGGTTGGACTAAAATTAATTCTGGAACGACCAAGGGCTAGACGCAGATTTACACTCGTAATCAAAAGCTTACCGGGCTCCGAAGAGCTTGGTTAGAGTTAACCTAAAACTCGTTTCATTACGGTTAGGGTGATATGATTTTTGTACCTGAATAGACAATTTCGGCGTTTTCTCGCAATTCGCGAGATTTTTGAGCGTGGTCTACCTAATCGAACTCATTTGGTTTTACGCAAAAGGTCTTCCTGGAGATTAATCAGCCCACTAAACATCTCACAAAAAATAAATTTTGTTTTCAAAAATCGGAGAAAGAGCAAAGTGATCTCAAAAGTTTGGAATCCGATAGGGAACCATTATTTTGTTTCTTTTATTCATGAAAAGAGGATACAGGTCGGAGAACGTGCTGCAATGAACAGAATGCAACGATGTTCTCATCTCAGATTCTCAAAGATGAATTTCTCCCCTCAGAAATGCATAACGGAATAATTTCAAGAAATATAAGTAATAGACCAGCGAGACACAAAAGGAACCGATAAAATCCTTTTGATGTACTTATCAACTAGGCCCACCCAATAGTGCACAGACGATAAAGGGGAGTCGGTTCGGCGGATAAGGAAATAAAATCCTTTGGGTAAACTACTATAGAACTGAAATCCGGGTTTTCGTCAGTATGAGCCCTTTAGTTTGGTACTTAATAAAGCATTATGCATGAAAATGAAAGTTTTGCTCCAGGTATTCGAAAACCAATTATTGAGGTATGCCAGGGTCCCACCCCTTGGAACCCTTTTTTTTATTACGATTTGAGGAGAAAATAAATATAGTGGGAGATTTTCATTCCGTCGTGCGAGCTATAAATACTTTTCTAGATGTACTTGAAATCCATTTCCTTATTCGTGTTATTAAGAAGACCGGCTCAGCATTTTTTGGAATACACATTTACATTGTTGCCCACAGGCAATTTAAATTTCTTCCTCATCGATGAAACACATTGTTCAGCATTTACAGGGTGTCTAAAGTTAATTTCCTCAGTGAAAGTCTTTCACTTTTTTGAAATTTACTTGATCGATATTTCGAGAAAATTTTTTAAACCATTTAACTTCAATTAATTTAGCTTAAACCTTAGCGCATCGATTGCTGAAGTCGTCCTGCTAAAAAGCAAATCAGAAATATCGGTTTTTTGAATTTTAAGAAAGTGAAAAACTTTCACTGAGGAAATTAATTTTAGACTCCCTGTACCAGTTCCAGAAACCGCTCTCCACGTATGGAAGAAAATGAGATACATTAATTTTCCTGATTACAAAAACTGGAAAAAGAGATTTAAAAATATAGCATTAGCAGAGGGCCATATTCGAAAAAGCTGAAATTTTGCCTCCAGGCTCAGGTCTTTGACATATAGAATCGGTTGGTGCACTTAGTTTTGCCATATTCCTCGATTTGTTCTACAGAGGTCAAGAAAGGTCACTCACCTGACCTCACCGATCTAGGCAAGTGATACATCAATCAAAAGAGCTTGATCTTATGATTCTGGCATTATACTACACTTGGCGCATGCCACCTGAAATATGGCCGCCAGGGGTCACCAAAACTTAATCAGATAGCGGCCATATTAAAGCAGAATAGGTCAAGTGTGGTATATTTTTAGAGTCAGGAGGTCAAAGCCCTTTTTATTGACGTATCAATTGCTCAGATCGATAAGATCAGGTGAGTCACCTTTCAAAAGCTGTAGAGATCAAAACGATTTGAGTATGGGCAAAAGAAGTTCAGCAATCGATTCAATGTCAAGCACTGAGCCTATAGGCTTTTCAGCTTTTTCGAATCGATGGCTCTAACCTATTTCTCCGCTAATTCCTTTCATTGTGTTTTTTTTTGCATCAGTTGCCAATTTTAATTTGAAATTTGAAAACTGTACAGTTTCCCAGTAAATGTTGAAGCAGTGAAGCAGGCATAACGCGGTGGGATTATATAAAGCTAAACAAACTGTCCAGTGCAGCCAAGACTTGGATTATTATTGATGAATAATGAAATGCTTAACTATCCTTCTGCTAGAATTCATTGCCCGCTCCCACTGTCTCATCTAGTCTGGAAATGCCTCGAGTGGGTAACCCTTTAAAGCCGAGTTAAATTACTTTGTCTAGGGCTGAATTTTAGGGAGTTCCACGGTACGACCGCCATGACCTTTCCCTTGATCCGAGAAAGAGAGGAGTTATTAGATTTTTCCCAGGGATCTCTTCCTGTATTCTTAATCACTAGGACTAACCTGATCCAACGCCCCCAGATCATCACTCTTCCTCAACGTCAACAGTGCTAATGCTCTTACACGCAGGTTGAAACAATGGGCTACAGCTCATCCATCCCCATGTGTCGGCTCAGTAGAAACAAGAGTTAATCTTGATGGAAGACAAAATTAGGCCTGGTTAGGAGGCCTTAGAAAGGTAAATTTTAATCGGAATACAAAATTCCTAATGAAATAAATAGACTTTTTAAATCCCCTCAAATCCATCACCCTACCTCCCCCTGGCGACTTTTGGGTAAGCATCTGTAAAACTTATAATTTCGATTGAATCTCAGTTTACACTACTGAAATAGCTGTTAATAAACTCTGAGTTCAGATTTTGCCTGCATAAGGAAATACACGTGGAGATAATAGATCAGCGAAGGATGGGAAAGATTTAGCGCATCCTTTGTTAGAGATTCACTTGACCGAATTTAAGAATCGTGATATTAAGTTCCGTTGTCGGCGTCTCTTATCCAGCAAAGAAAAAGACTAAACATGTGCTGGTGCATATACTTGCTTCGGCTGCTGAGAATTTCGGGTAGGTTGAATGAACGACGTCGGCGGTGTGATCAAAGTCATTCTAACAATCGTAATCTCGGATGAGGAGGGAGCAAAGCGGCATTTCCCAGTCCTAAATTTCATTTCACCTCAGCTAATTCTTCGAGGAGCCTTCAGAACAATGAAACGAAGAACCCTTTGGGGACTCATTCCTACACGAAATTGCCTATTATTAGACTCAATTAGTTGTTCTCTGTTCCCTGTGCGGCATTTCCCAGTCCTAAATTTCATTTCACCTCAGCTAATTCTTGCTAATTGATGTGTGCAGTTTTGAGCGGTGTGTCTTCATAAAGGGAGTTCAAACTAACATTGTTTACTGTGTCAAGATTTAAATAAATTAAGATTAGATGATTATCGTGTTTCTATTTTCCTCTAAAGAGGAAGTATTCCTTTTCCAACGTTCTGCTAGAGCTTCATCAGCTTCACTCATATTACCATCCAAGGGAGCTTTATGTCGAAGCTTTCTTTTGCATCTGCTCACAACAAGGTTCAATATTTACTCCAGTGATTAGGAATCTGTAGTTCGGCAATTCATTTTAGTAAGCATTTTTGGCGAATCGATAAAAATTCAGTACAACATTTTTTCCATCGCTGCTAAAATTTCGCAATTTTAAAATTGCATGTTGCGAATTCGGGGCTGAAAATTGGATGAAATTAAATTTTACAGTGGTATATGAATCGGTGTTAACTTTGATGTGTTAGAATTTCTTAACGAAAGTTAAAAATGATGGTTTTTTAGCACAGACGGCTAGACGCTAGATGCCAAGGGCCATACGACATACCAGAAGACAGAGAGCCCTTTTCTCTGATTGAGTGGCTTTGGTCCTGACAAGAGAAGAAAAAATTAGGGAGAGGTGAGCAAGATCAAGAAGACTTGAGGGTGATGAAGTGAAAGGAAGAAATCATTGTTCAAGAACATTTTGACCAGAAAGGATCCTTATATTCGAATGAATGATTTTTCAACTGGAATTTAGAGAATTGTAATATGCATGAAGCCTCGAAAATCCTGAAGTGGGCTCTGAATCTTAGATGTTTCTTTTCCAACACGTCTTCGTAATCTTTGAACTCATGGATTTATTTACTGGGTAAGAGAGAGGCTACCCCCGCCCTTCGGCATGTCCTACCTTCCCAGTATGCATGTACATATATTTTGTGCATGTGAGAAATTTAAAGGGTTGAAGATGATCTCAGGTGTTCGAGATTTTGTCTGTTCAGGACTGGTCCATGACCTTGAGAGCTTTATTTTATAACAGTTTCAATCTGGACAGGATAAGGGTGCTCTTCACTTTCCTTATATACAAAAGATTTCATTCTTGAAGATCACGAGGTAAAAAATAGAAATCCTCATCTTTCTACCAGACAAATTTAAATTCCTTCAAGATTTCCGTCGGACACGACGACGATGGCGACGACGGGAAAATGCATGGCGCCTCCTGCTCCTCATCATTTTGATTACTCTTCCGAATTAAATTCAAATTACAGATTTATTGTGTTTTGACTTCATTTTATATTGTTGTTTTCTATTCCTCAGCTGATTTCAAATCTGTAATGTTTTTGCTTACCGTGCAAATAATAGCAGCTACAGCTACAGGCTCTCCAGTTTTCATCTTGAAGAACTGTATCATTCGAGAGAATAAGTACTCATGCCAATAAAATTCATTAATAGACATCAGCGCGGGTGAAAATGTGAAAAAGGATTTTGGATGTTGGTTGTATACTTGTCTGCCGTCAAGAAATTTCAGTGACAGTAATTTGTGAGGCGGAGAAAGTTCTACCCAGAAATCTGAAGAATTTCATTTTTTCTTCAAAACACAGTTTTGCCTGGTTTTCTTTTGGGTACTGTGTTTGTGTACAGAGTGTTTATTATTAATTTCCTCAGTGAAAATTTTTTCCTTTTTTTAAATTCAAAAAAGCGATATTTCTGATTTGACTTTTAGCAGGACGATTCAGCAATTGATGCGCTAAGTTTTAAGCTAAATTGTTTAAAAAATTTTCTCGAAATATCTATTAAGTGAATTTCAAAAAAGTGAAAGACTTTCACTGAGGAAATTAACTTTAAACACCCTGTAAAATTCGCTCAAGTCCATATTCTCCCGAACGATACAAAATTTAGTTTTAGTGTTCGATGGCGTCTCTGTTAGGCCTCCGGATCATGCGTATAAGGCTAGGCATCTGGAGAATCTCATTATACAGAGGGTGAGCCAGCCTTATTGAATAATTTTATTTCAGTGCTATCTTTTCACGCTTTGACCGATTCTTATGAAACTTTTACCATTCTGCTCAGTAGAGCCTGCTAATTAAGGATGATGTTTTACCCGACCTGTTTTGTTTACACAGTCGCTGAAAAAAGCCTCCAAACGCAAGCTAGTCTTTTCCAGCTTTTCCAATGGCAAATCAATTTATTAAAGTTTGACATTCAGATTCAAACTTTTGCGAAAATGAATAGCTTTTGTGTTTTCGATATGTTTTCCATTTTTCCTGCTCATCAAACTTAGTCTTCGCTTCCAGGCTTCGAAAACCGTATGAATCTTTGGCATCGAAACCTTGAGCCATTCCCTCTGAAGTATTTTCCAGAGCGGTTCCGTGGTTTTCGGGCGTCGATGCTTGAGACTTTTCGCTTCAAAGTTCCAAAAGTACTATAAAAGTCCATCGGACTAGCATCAGCGTAAAATACGGTGTACAGTTGATTGGCTAACTTGAATACGGTGGTCATTCCTGAGTTTTTTCCTTATCTCTGGTTGTGAGTAACCTATTTCTTGGGCATTTTGCAATCCTGCTTCAAGTTACAGAAGCGAAACTTAATTTTTGTGATTTAGAGAAAAGCAGCTGTTTTGAGAAAGATTTGTCGTCCGTCATGCCTTGGCAAAATGATTTTTGCGCCTCTGGAAAAGCTTGAACAGACTAGCTTGCGCTTGGGGGCTTTTTTCAGCGACTGCGTAACCAAAACAGGTAAAAAATCGTGCTTAATTAGTAGGCTCTACTGAGCAAAATGGTGAAAGTTTCATGAGAATCGGTCAAAGTATGAAAAGATAGCGCTGAAAATAAAATTATTCAATAAGGCTGGCTCACCCTCTGTAATAACAATGATTGACAATGAGCGGAGTCCATAAAACTGGATTTAAGAATTTTCTGAAGATATTCAACTTCTCAGGAATTCTTTCTTATGCTGCTGGTGGTGATCAGATCATCTATGCTTAAGTACCGTCTGTCATGTTCTGTTGGATTCCAAGGGAGAAATACGTAGAGAATTTGAAGTTGGAAATACATATAAGACTATAAGAGATTAAAAATCTAAAGATCTTCAGTTTGCGTGAGGAATACTGGACTCTCTATAAATATTTGCTTTAAAAACAATCTCTTTGTTTCATTTTTCCTTACTTTATAATAGTACATGGAATCTACTATCTACTATTGCACTTTTCTTCACCGCCTGTTAATTAGCGGGAGGGAGCGTGTGTGCTCTCCGCCGGGTAGATGAACTCACCTCTCTGCAGGTAGTAGACGGTGCAACGGACTCTTAATCATTTTCATCCCCTTTCTTCTCAGGACCAACTTCCACCCCATCTTAGCTTCTCTATTATACTTCTCAGGTGTGACTCCCGCACGTTTTTGCAACAATAGCGAGTATAAGATTTCTGGGCTTTTTTACTTCAGCTCATGATTTGGCTTATGGCGACTCCATGTTGCAACAAGTTGGCCACTGCACAAGAGCACAAGAGCGGATTTTATTTCCGCTCTCCAAAAAAGCCTTCAGAGGCACTCTCAAGAGCCGAAACGCAAAGCCGAACTTCAACCAATCGAAAGACTTCTCTGCTCCACCGTGACACTTGGCGGGACTGAAGTTGAGTTTGAATTTCTGAGCTTTTTTGATTCCTCAAATCTTAACCAGAAATGAGAAAAAGGGTATGAGCAAAAAAGCCTATGACCGCCATGAGCCAAATCATGACCCGAAGTAAAAAACCGAAGGATCTTATACACTCTAATGCTTCACAAGAAAACCGCATGGTTTACGGCAACAGACTCTCATATTTAATAACACTGCTATGGAGGGAGGCAGTGTTACCTGCACTCATTAAGGAAATAAAAAAGTCAGTGAAATCTCGATTTTACTCGACTCACTCACTCAAGGGTGACCAAAACCGAGGAATTCTGAGTAAGGCTATTCAGTAGACTTCACTGTTTTGAGTGAAGCTTTTTTACTCAGATTCATCTCTTGCTGTCGCTTGCTAAAAATATCCAAAGCAGCTAAATTTAGATTAATTAGTGGCTAATTAATCAATCACCAGTTCATGAAGGGCAAACTTGGTACAATGGCGACAGTTATGGATGGTTGGCGACCATTGGCGACATGCCAATATTTTCAAGCTTACAAAGCTTTTTCGCTGTGGATTTTGCCACACTATTTCGCCACAGCCACAAGGGATTTTCATTGCTAAATGAACCTGGGAGACAGTTGGCGACCGTTGGCGACATTACAAGCTATTTTGGAGTTATAGGATTTTTCTCATGGGGGACTTCTTTTATGCTATCTATGTCATGCTGTGGCACCAAAAGGTTCTTAATTTGGCCTAGGCGACATCGGCGACCGTTGGCGACATTTCAAGCTGTTGCGGGGTTTGGGACTTTTTTCCCGGCGGACTCCTTTTATGCTATGTACGCTACGCTACGGCACCTAAAAGTTCTTATTTTAGCCTAGACGACACCGGCGACCGTTGGCGACACCTCCAGCTGTTGCAAGATTTTTGGGATTTTTCTCACGGGGAACCCCGTTTATGCTATATTTGCCATGCCAAGACACCGAAAAGTTCTAAATTTAACCTAAGCGACAACGGCGACTGTTGGCGACATTTCCGGCTTTTGCAAGATTGTGGGATTTTTCTCCCGGGAAACTCTTTTTATGGTATGTTAGCCATGCCACGGCAACAGAAACTTCTAAATTTCCCCTAAGCGACATCGGCGACCGTTGGCGACATTTCAAGCTGTTGCTGTGTTGTGGCACTTTTTTCCCGGGGGACTCCTTCTATGCTATGCACGCTATGGTATGGCCCTCAGTATTTATTAGTCTTGCCTAGGCGACATCGGCGACTGTTGGCGACATTAGAAGCTGTTATTGAATATTGAGAGTTTTCTCTCCCAGGGGACTTCCTTTATGCTATGCATGTTGCTCTAAGGCACCCAGGGGTTCTTAAGTTAGCTACGGCGACACCGGCAACCATTGGCGACCGTCAGTGACGAGAAATAAAATAAGAGTTTTAATTTTTTGACATGGTAGTTGCCCTCACCGGGATTACCCCAAACATGAATTCCAGCGACAGATGACGACGAGTCTGGTTTTGGAGTTCGGTTGAGTCAAATCTACTGGCTTTTTTAGCAGTTTTTCTAGATTTTACTCAACTCGCAGCTCGACTGAGAAACGAGTCGAGTCGAATGAGTTTCGACTGGGATTTTTATTTCCTTATTCTCTCATCCTTTGCTTTCCAGTTTTTGCTTTTTTTTCACCTGAGGGATTTATTACTGCAACTTTGCAAACTGTGAATTTCTTCAAGGAAGGAAAGAATTTCAAGGCTGTGCTTGGAACCCATGTTTTTCTCCAATTTTTTATGAGCTTAATGTATATTTAGGGGTGAACAAATTGTCGCAAACAGGAAAGCATATCATCCAGATTTCTGAGAGTTATCAAAAAAATCCTCCGGGCCTAAAATATAAAATAAATGAATAAATCCGACAATATAAAGCACCTCCGAAGGAATCTAGCAACGTTTTAGAATCTCTTTTGAAGTTTTGATTTATTATAATTTTTTTGAGTGACTGCAAGGGGCTTTCAAGCGACCCCAAAAGTTTCCGAGTCAAAGCGTCAAGTTTCCGTGTCACCTCAAGTGATCCTCGAGTGATCCCCGGATCATTCCCAGGTCACTGGTGATTTCCGAGATTCACGATTTTCCTGTTTTTTACATTTCTTAGAAATCTCGTAAGGAATTAAGTTAACCTCACCTTAGAAACCTTAGAAAAATTAACTGATTAATTAATTAAATCAATATGACCAGCTTAGAAGCCAGAGGAAGCGTCAGATCAACTTCGGATGATCTCGGATCCTCACCGATCCTAACCGTATATAATTAGTGGAGATACCTTTTGACTTATAATCACAGAAACTTTTTTCCACGTCCTCCAGAGTGAGTGGGGTGAAAAAAGTTCTTTCATGCCTGAATTTTGCAAAGAATCGGCCATTCTGAGAACGTTGGATGATGATTCATAATCAGAAAATTATTTCCAACGAAAAGGAGGATGGGAAGTACCTTAGTATCCTCTCCGAAGGAAGGAAAGTGTTCACTTCCTCTTGATTAATCACCCTGACTTTAAGTCATCAATTTTCATGAGTGTCCTTTTGTAATATATGGGAAAAGGAGAAAATAATCATTTTCTTCTACTCCAACTTCTTATTGTCTACTACGCACAAAGACTATAAAAGAAAACAAAAAACATAGTGTTCCAGCATGGTCCTCCGTCATTTTAACCCCTTCTTCGCATTTCCCACCACGCCTCACACAACGCAATGTCAGACTAGTGGATATAAATTAAAAGGAAGATGCAGCAGGTAACTGAAGATAAAAATATCATTTGCATCATAGTAATTCAGGCAGAGAATCCCTTCTGGCATTAGCTTCTCCAGGACAAAAGAAGAGTCCAAAAAAAAGGAAGATAATGAAGCAAATACGCAAAGAAAGAGCCCAGTCAGCCACTCCTTGAGATCAAGAGTCGAAAGCCACGAGATGAAATCCATTCCTTCATCAAATTCAGAAAAATATTCCAGGCTACCACCCAAGTCTACGTGAAGCTGGAAAGATGTATGAACTTGGAAGTTCGGGTCCTATACCTGGTGGTGGGATCAGACTTTTTTATCCATTACTTTCTTCATCTCCTATTTCTTAAACGCTTTTTACTGATGAGTGGGAGTAACTTACCAGTGAGGATGCTCTGCTTCTGGGACTACTGTTCAGTGACGATAGCTCCTTTGTTAGGCAGAGTGGGTCTAGGTCAAAGTCAATATTTTGAGTACAAATAGGATTTTCATGAAGGTAAACCGCTCCTAACCAGTAGTCTGTTTACTTTATTTCAATTCTGCTATTTAATTTTCTCTGTTTACAATCTCTCTTCCCATTAGCTGAGATCACTTGTTGGTCCAACAATCCAGCGATTATTATATACTCATCCTTCTCGCAATGAGCGTTTATGCGTTAACCAAGCATCTGAAACTTACTTTTTTTTTATTAGCGAGATAGTGCCGTCTAAGGCACGTTGAAAATTATCATGGAGACGAGTGAAGCGTTTTGAGTGATGCCAGTTGGCAAAAGAGACTATGACCTCTGACACTTGCGATTAACGTTCTATTTCCTGTCTCTTAATCCTTTCCATGGTATTCTGCAATTTTGGAAGTTTCTGATGTCCTCGTTTCTCTTTTTAATCACGTATTAATGGGGAAATGTGAGTTTTAATCTCTTGATTCGTGATGTCAACTGTCAAAGTTACTCACTCTTGCCATTTTTCATGACCCATAAATTATAACAAGTACTAAACAAAAATACGAAATAAATTCGAAGGGTCAGTAAACCAATAATATCAGG
>JABASM010001784.1:0-13040 GCA_019776545.1 Brachystomella parvula | reverse complement strand
TGTTTCTCGATTGGGTCTATTTTTTTCTAAAAATTAGAGAGCGTATTATGAGTACTTTTGGCAAGCGAGGTGTGGAATCTAGAATTCCTTGGGTAAAACGGTTTTTCTCTTCCTTACGCCGATGAAACTCCTTTCACCTTTTATAAAACTTAGATTTGGCTAAAGTCCTTGGGTTCAAAAAAGTATTTGCGAGAGTAAAAAAAAAACCTCTTCGGAAATTATAGAGCTCTTTGCAGAAGAGGCTGAAGTTGAAACAATCTAAGAAATCAGACAAACATTGTAGACTTGGCCCTTAGAACCACGGATTTCTTGAGATATAGAAGACAAAGAAGAGGAGGTATAATTCCTTTTGCTACGCCACATCAGACTTTTCCTTCCTTGTTCAAATGCGGTCGTTACTGTCGGTCTACTTTTCAAACTTAAGGCTCCTTGTCGGCGTAGAGAGAAATTAGGAGAGAGATTTAAATTCCTGGTATCCTTCAGCGCCGGTGAAAATAATGTCTACCCAGATTCGCATTACTTCCGGGCTCGGTGCGACCAAATGAAATACTCGGTTGTACGTTTTGACACAAAAAGTTAGTTTTGGTGAGGGGGATTTCACTGATTGCAAATGGTCCACATAAACTTCTTGGATTGCCTGTAGGAAAAACAGAAAGTAGTTTAGGAATGAAGTAAGTGGATGGAAAGCGAAAAAGTGGGAAACTGATTTATGTAGATTACGCGAGGAGAAAGTAGAGAAAGAGAGGAGGAAAAAGGGATAGGTGGGAAAATTTGCTCCACCTTTCTCTCTTCAAAAATTCCGCTGACTTCTTTTGTTGACTTTTCCTTTTTACTTTCTCCTTAGAAGTCAGGGTGAAAGTGAGTGAAATCAAACACTTAGCTTATGGAGAGGAGATAACAAGTTTGAATATGTTAAGAACCTCCCTTTGTTGTGCTTTGTACATGGATACATCTGACGCAGAACTGTCAGTCTGGAAAAAAGTGATGCTAAATCACTTTTTTCAATGACAAGAAAACTGAATGTTCTTTTGCATGGAAACTTTCTCTAATATTTGCTTTATTTTGTTCGCAAGAGAGCTAAGATGAATTGATGAATATTTCTCCATATGGTGCCTCTGCAGCACTAGGAAATAAAATCCAGAAGAAACATGGGAAAGGGATTGTAGAGAGAGAAAGTGGAAGCAAATTATTATGAAGAAGAAAGGGAACTGTTGGTGAAATCTTTTGAGAGAGTTTTGAGTGAGTTGTAGTGCGTTGGGGCTTAAAGTTAAAAAGAGAAAGTCAAAGCCAAAATGCAAAAGTGTTCTTTACCTGGAAATGAATGCCTCCCCTGGGTTTTTTCTCACTTTTGTCAATGTAGTAGGAGAAAGTCCGAGTCTCCCTATCAAAAACAAACCATCGCTTGTTCCAATTGGAGAACCGACTCCCAAGTTTGAGTAGAAATCCCTTGGCGACACTAGATGTGATAATAAGTTGAGGACAGAGGAGAGGCTGATGCCCGGATGACTCAATGTGAACTCTCAAGTCAAAATGGTCCTCATCCCCACCACGGACCGGCAGATAGCGAGTCAAGGGACGATTGTTCTGTAAAAACAAAAAAAAAGCCTTAGAAAGAACTTTGACTCCCTTTTTTGAGCAGGGATGAAAGACAATAAGCTTCAAATCCACTCATACGTAATTAAAGTACGTTAATTAAGTGAAGCGGAAAATGAACCACTGTGTCGTATTAATAGCTACGCTTGTCATTTTAATGAGTCGGAGAGATCTAGACGAATGAGCAGGAGGCCTACTCTAGTCATCATTCCAGTCTCCTTCCCCATCAGAGTCAGAGTGAGTAATTCTGATGCCCCATTGTTCCCTAGGATCCGGAATCAAAGGACTTTCAGCAGCCTACACATACAACAGACGATAAACAGGGATTTATGCACCCTAGAACTTTCAATTCCAACACCTCATCTGCTTCTCCGTTCCGAATTTATGAGATGATAAAAATGGTGGAACATTAACCGAGTTGACAGGATGTTGTGAACTTGCCAAATTTAAAACTGGAGGAAGTAAATCTCAATTTTCTTAAAAAAATTCCTTTTCTTTACGTGTACTCTAAAAGGAATCCTGACCAATGACACAATGTGCCAATCTTGTCCGCCTAGAATTTTCTTTGGCTTCATTACAACTACTCGGATAAGTAGCTGTCGAATGCCTCACTTGCAGTTTGACGGATCCAGCCTGGCCACTTACATGAATTTCCATTCATTGCTAAGGAAAACAAGGTTTATACAAGCCAAGGAGAAATTCTTTTAAGGCTAAGTTCCTATAGGTGTTGCTGAGGCTGTCCTTTCCAGAGCCCCTTCCTCTGCTACTATTAGAATTAATGACGCAATTACGTTAATTATACCACGCCTGTCTGTGGGAATGACAGTGGAATCGCGAGCGTCTTTCTCTCCGAAGTAGATGAGTGGGGCGGAGATGAGGATACAACTTGGCTCCTTCATGGAGGTACATGACAAACATGCGGATCCTAGTAGCAGCTCAGCGTCAGTGCAGACTGCCATAGTGACACTTATGTCATCTCTTACTTTTCTCTGCTCCAATTCTTGCCACGGCACAAATTATTGAGTATAAGTGGTATGGATTTTTTCCTAAGAAAAATTGCATCGTTTGCAAATCCTGAGGAGGAGGAACTGGCTCTCAAATAATAATGCCCTTGTCATTTTCCCTATTTAGATGCTTTCAACAATTTTTCCTTTTTTGGAAAGCACAGCGAAATTGGGACCAGCGAAGCCTGTCTAACGTCAGTAGGCGTAGGCTGTTCCTGACATGCTTCAAAATGAAAGATATTCAAGCTTCAGCTGTAGAGGAAGGAGGAGATGGAGCTTTCACTTGTCTCAGCCTAAGGATGTTAGACTAGAAGATTACATACCTGAACACGGTGTTTCTCTCGGAGAGTAACAATGGAAGCTCTGTTGTCATATGCTGAACTATCAGAAACTGGGCGATGATGTGAGGGATCCTCCAATGGGGACTGTGACATGTCCTTCTGTCTTTTCTGCCGCATCTGGAAATGAAAGAGCTCTTTATAACAATCCCGTCAGCCTCGTCATCTCCTCTTTTGAAGACGAAAAAATAACATGGAATGGGTCATCCCTTTGTCCCGCCTCGATTTTCTCTACAGCAGCTTTTTACCGTTAATCAAAAAGAGGCATCAGGAAAAAGCAAGGTAGGCTTTAGCAAAAAAAAATCCTTGATGTGAGAAAAAGCTGGCCTAGTTTTCAGACGAAACTTAGATCTGCCTCGAAAACAATTTCAATTTAGGCCAGTCGCTTTTGACACATGAGATATTTCAATTCCTTAGATTTCAAAACAAAGGAGGATCAATTGAGAAATGCGGGTATTACTATACAAATTGAAGAATCTCTTTACGAGGTACAATAAACGGAGTTCTGAATTTGATTTGACGTGACGGAGGATTTTGAGGTGTGAGGAGAAAGTGTGAAATATGGAGTTTCCGAGCTAGTGCTAGAAATGATTGGGCTTCTTTCTCCCTTCGCCTGAATGATATTGAGAATGAAGAGGGGAAAAAACCTGAAAGCCCTTACTTTTATGTTTCTATTAGCCACGACTCTTTTTTTTCTGATTTCACAGGATCACTTCACTAGGTTCCAATCAAGGACAAAGAAAAGGAAAAGTTCTCCGCATTTCTTTTCATATCTTTTCTGCGGGTGAAAGTTCTAATGGCAAGGAAGAAAAAAGAAGATCAAAGATCAAAGTTTTTTGCATAGCACAGAGCTCCAGGAGAAACTTTTGAACTCCTAACCGATTTACTCAGGGAACTTCGTCAATCAATGCAGGGGTTGGAAGCCCTTTCCCAATATTTTCATCATCAAAAAAATTTTCAAGCATGTATATCCAGCCTCTGTTATTTATTCCTTGGATAAAAGCAATTAGCGGAAAAAAAGGATATAGAAGACAGTAGCTCTAATGGATTTCCTGAGTCTATTCACCACAGGGAGAAAAGAAGGCAGTTAGTGAATATACACACATTCCAGAACGGATTTGGTTAGAGAGCTTTGTTCCCCTCTATCCCGCCCTGTCCATAGTTTTATAACTTGGCAAGCTCTTCCAAGTAAATGCATCTCCATAAAACTAATAATAAATAAGACTATTTAATGTCTCTTTCATTTTTCTCTTGCCCTACTTTTACTTCCTCCTTTCTCTCTACAAACAAAAGAAGATCCGGCGAATAGGGTTCCTTGCACGTAGAGAGATGTACGATTTACATAAATCGAGGTCTGGTGGTAAAATGCTGGGTTTAAATGGAGAGTGGACTAAATTCATATTGTGCCCCGTGAATTAATGGTACATTTTGTACATTTCCTGACACGCTTTTTCTTCCAAAAAAAAGAAAAATAGCCGACTCTGCATTTGATTATTTGGGGAGAGTTATTACAGAGGGTCCCTCTTCACATGCAAAATGGGGGAAAGTCATAAGCCCTTTTTCTCATCTTCTTTTTTTTTACATCCTCATGCTATCTTATTTTTTAGCCTGACGGAATCCTCTTCCACCAAAAAAGAAATATCCCCATCATCCCCCACCACCACCGAGATCTAATTTGTGAAATTTTCATGACAACAGATTTCACCAGAGATTTCATCACTTTCTCTTTTTTCTCCACTTGAATTTTTCTCAGTAGGGATAAGGAAGCTGTTATTTTCCCTCTTCTTTTCTTTTCATGTTGGACACGTCCTTCTGTCATTCTCCTGTGTAAACACCATGGAATCCTTTGAAACTAAGAAATCCAAGTAACATGTTTCCTATGGTAACTGGACCTAGGACGCTTTTCTTGGAAGCTTCCTTGGCTCAAGCGGCCAAGCCAGAACTGAATGCTACCGATTGAAAAGATGGAGAATCAAAGTATGGTGGAATCAGATCAGTAAAAACTTCAGCCACCAAGAAAACAAACTTTATTTGGTCTCCTTGAGCAAGGAGGTCAAGCCACTTAAGAAGTTGAATGAGTAAAGCCAAGCCTACGAGCAGAATGCCAAATGCGAATGTGACTTTGCCCCTTCTCCAGTAACTTAAAACTTGAAGGAGTCAATAAAGAGTGGAAAAGAGGAGAACATCTTAAGCCAATTCCTCCTCGGTTGGATTACAGTTCGTAAATGTGGAGGAGAGGATTTAGAAAATACTTAAAATAGGCCATTTTGAGTTAAGATAAAAAAAAAACAACAGACTTCTCTCCAGAAAATTGGAGATGAAGAAATAAAAACGAATCTCGTTTCACAGTCCACTTAGCTAAAAGGGTCAGAAAACAAAACTTGAATTTATTTTTCTTGGAGGAAAATAAGAAAGGATTTTTGAGGAAGTGTGGATATTGTGGGTTTAATAAACAAAGCAAAGAATTCCTATCAAATAACTCAGGACTTTCCTAACAGAGTTGAAACTTGAGAAAGTCTCCATAAACACCCATTAGGCTTGTAATGGAAACCTAACTCACTACACCCACCCAATACCCAACTTTATATATACTGCTAATACGAAAAGTTCTCCAACCGGAATTGGTAAGAAAAAAATGGTAACAATAACAAAGAGAACAGAGATCTAAATTCAAGGATAGAGGAAATAGGAACCAGGCATACGTAAGCTAATAAAAATTCCCATGAATAACTTTCCTCTCAATCCCTTGAACTAAATTTCTGAAGACTCGAAGGTAAAATTACGCAGACGAAAGATATCTCATCTTATCCAGCATGCTTTAAAGAAACTCGACCATTACGGCAATCCCCTCTACCTATATTCACATTAGGCGGGGAAAGATAACCATGCAAAGTGCTTTGCGCAGACGAAAGATATCTCATCTTATCCAGCATGCTTTAAAGAAACTCGACCATTACGGCAATCCCCTCTACCTATATTCACATTAGGCGGGGAAAGATAACCATGCAAAGTGCTATTAGATAAGAAGATTGCTACTTGGCAAATATAGGCTCCTGAAGACAATTTGAAGGAAAAATGGTTTCTATGCCGTAGCGCAGCAGTGGGAGGAACAATTTCAGCTTCTCAAAAGCTGCTGGAGAAATGAGAAAGTAAGGCGATTGCTGTCAGCCCTACAAACTCAAAGTGAAAGTTTGGTGAAAGCATCAAACTTAGGGCTTCTCGAAAATTGGGTGAAAAAAAAAACACGAAAATATGCTCCTAAGTATTTTTACTGCCAGACGCTCCTAATTATATTTTCCCTGGCTGCTTTCTCTGTTAACTGTGAAAGGACGGGTTTCCCGGCGACGGTCCTGAATGTAAGCCGCTTTCCATGAGACCAATAATAACCGTTTACCATCCGTAATTCCATACTGCCTACTGGTAGACGGACGTTATTTTCTTCTGAATGAATTTTAACATTATTGCCATTTTTCAAAAGTATCCTCGTCTCAGCTCATTCTCAAGGCGAGGGGGCCACATTAATCGGAATAGCCCAGAACCCGATAATAATGTGACTTAAATGATTCCAGTAATTTCTCCACTTAAATTATTATGGTGAGCCGAGTTCCCATTGTTCAAACTGGGTACGGAACTTAACTGTCCACATTATCATAATTATGAATGTGGGACTTTCTCGTGGGTTTGGCCTAGAAACCTTATCATCGCTTTTTCTTAGAGAGTTCCTTGGGTGCTTTAGAAAAAAATGGAGGATTTAAATTTCTTCCCTTCTTTTCTTGCGTGAAAGATAATAGGAATCTTGTTTCTTTGTGTTTTTGATAAAGCGAAGCTTCACATCTTTAATTTGTTGACGGAGAATAGTATGAAGAAAGCTTTGGAAAAATCCTCTGGGAGTTGGGAATTGAAGCAGTGGTGCTTTTCCTCTGTTTCTCGTCTTTTTTATTCTAAAGGTACCCCAGGGGAACCTAAAACTAGGCCTGAGAAATTGTATTCATAATCAGACGTCACGATTTAGATTCTCCAATCTTTCACTCCAATCTTTTACAAAGCGGAGAAAATCCCCATTGCTCTTCCCGCATAGCGTCAACAGATTCGCAAAAAAATAGGAAGTAGAAAATACAAAAGAAATGGCATCTTAAATCATGCCACTTCGAACTTTAATCATATTATTTTGAATGCAGAAAATTTTAGAACTAATGAGCCNATATTATTTTGAATGCAGAAAATTTTAGAACTAATGAGCCTAAAACGTACTCTACAGTAGAACAGAAAAAGCAAGAGGGTTGAGAGTTTTAAAAATAGGAATGGTCAACCCTTTACACACTTACCCTACGGACGGTACGAGAGTCGTAAATAACTTTACGCTCATTCCAAGAAAAACATCAATACCCATGGCTATTTTAAATTAATTAAACACCTATTAAAATTAGGGAACTGTGGGAAGGGTGTTGCAGAAAAGTGGAGGAATTAGAAAACTTTCTTTTTGAAAGATTAAGTTTGGTAGATGACTTTTTGGACTCAGTGGTCAAACCTTTCATTATTAATTTAGACACATCCTCTGGAAGTGAATATAGCAGCGATGAAGACGACGAAAATTAATTTTAAAAAATAATTAAATTAAATACAATTATTAACTACATTTAACTAACAGTTAAAAAATTTTCATATTCACTCCAAAACAATGAAAGCTCTCTACTTTATCCACGTATTCCTGGGATTTTGACGCGGTTTTCTTTCATTTTCGTCACTTTCGCTTTTTTTTGACCTGGAAAAGACCCAAACCTGATAAGAGCAACCCTCTTGCTTTTTCTGTTCTACTGTACCATCCTAGGGTTCCTGTTCCTGGAGTAGCATCAGAGGCGAAGAAAATAAAAATGGAAATATTCCGGCTCACATATTTTTAACGTGTGACTAATATAAATTTTAGTATAGCAGTTTTATAACAAAGAATTAGCTTATTCGGATAAATTTTAGCTCAGAACTATTTCCTTTTAAGTCGTGAAGGGCATCAAGGGTCTTTCCAAACTTTTCCCTTGCGACCTCTCTACACATGTCTTGAAACCCAAATCGTAAAATCAGTTCATAAATCAACTTTTTTGGGTACGGCGTTTTGATGCGAGGTCAATCAGCGGTTATCTGTGACTTGGAATTTCTAATTTCACGATCGCCGAAACGAAAAGGCGGTTTGCTCAATAAAAATGTGTTTGAATTGAACGTGATTGCCTTTCAGTAGTGCGTGTCTTCCTACGCCTAACAAGTAGCCAAGCCTGGCTGTTTAAAATCTTTGTCTTGTCTCCGCAGACCTTATTCTTGTTTTGTTGGTCACTTGTTCCGCCTACAAAACGCCTAACATAAAAACAAGAAAAGGCTTCACTTCCCCACTCCATGTTTCGCGCTGTTCCTGATTCTACACAGCTTTTGTAGGAGTCATGTCCACACGAGAAAAAAATGGAACTGACCTGTGACCTCTGAAGGACGCCGTCAATAAATGGCATTTGGAAATTTTAGTAGCTGTAGATTCTGGAAAAGTTTTGTGAAAGTCACTTAGCGATTAAAAAGGAGAATATGATGACCTAGCGTATGACTTCAGCGAGAGGTCACACGAAAAAATTAAGGGAATAATTTAATGGCCAGCAGACCCTCTGGAACATTTGTCATGATCATTTTGCCATGCAAAATAAAATTATTTTGAACCTTTAAGCTATTGTTAACTAGTACGGAGCATATCAGATGAAGAGAGACTGATAGTGACGAAAAGTTCGACAGAGTATGGCTAAGCGGTTGCTTTTTCAAGTTGCTTCTTTATCTTATCTTATCTTTCAACAATTTTTCCTGGGAGGATTCAATCTCTTCGTGCTCATGAAATTTTACTAAGGGAAGCAAGAGAAAAAACGCTCCCTCACTAAGTCGAATAGAGGAAGCTGAAAAAACCATTTGATTGCACATTTGTGTGGCTACCGTTGAAGCAACATGATCTGAAACCTAGAAAGCTTTTCTACGGGTTCCAACAGGAGAGCCAACAAGGAAGCCTGTTACAGAATCCACTGAGGAGCCTACGCACGTGAATAATGTATGGGATCCTTAGCTTGGGGACCAGCTTTGGAAAACTGGTCGTCTTTCTTATATTAGGAGCGCCGCTCCTATAACTTTTAAATTAAAAATCTCATAGATTCTAGGACTCCTATGGATTTCGAAATATCCTATGCCACTTCCATAAGAATAAGGTCCTGAGTTTCCATTTTTTTTGCATATTTCACATTTATTTCCAGTTTCAGGTAATTTTGGTAAATCCAGACAACGTTTTACTAACAATTAATGGAACAAGTTAATGCTAATACATTGCAAACATAGTCAGTGTGACATAGATTATGGTATCGAATAATGAAAAGCTTGTCACCACCATCATAATACTTCGTTGGAAGTATATTTTGTAAATGGGATTAACTTTTCCTTATATAGGAAATTTTTTTTAATGGAATTTGAATACTGAACTTTACTGAGGGAATAAACGGTTACACTTTGAACATGGGCACAGAATTACATGTAGTTCCACATCTACACAGCGTCGGTACAAAACCAACTTTGTTTTCGTTAATCTTGTTGGACATTTTCGGAAATATGTACGGATTTTGGACATTTCCAAAATATTTCATGAATTTTAGACGTTTGCTTAAATTTTTATCAATTTTGCGTATTTTCTGGAATTTGTATTAAAAAAATTTTAAAATATACTATATACATATATAGAATGTGACATGGATTTCTGTGAAAGTGAATAAAATTTTCAAAAATAATATTTCCCAAACTTTTCTAGTCTCTACATATATGAAACGTAGAGCCCAATAGGTCAAACTCATGTTACTGCATGAAATTTTAAGAAAAAATTCGGGGAAAAAATATCTGGAGTAAAAAGGGTTTTGCCAGAATTGTCCCACTTTTTTCCCTAATTTTCTCCTATTCAAAAATCGCTAATGTCATCACCCGGGTAACGAACGGAATAACAGTGCTTAAAACACCCTGAGTTTTCAAGAAAAGAATCTGTTATTCCCTAGAACAGCAGTCGAAAAGTAGCAGTAATTGAATCCAAGTCGGAGAAGGCCGGAAATATTGTAAAAACCGAAATGTGAAGCGTAGTGAGGATCCCTCTCAAGGAAATGAGATTAAAAAACAGCAATTATCAATGTGGAATTTCAGGAAAATCATTAATACAAAGTTTGAAAAAGTTCGCCCGACTGCGTTTAGGAGTGAACTTCACGAAGTTAACTTGAGTTGATTGGAGGGAAGGAATTCAGCCATAGAAATACAAGTTAATTTTTTGCTGAGGTTCTAGAGGAGAAATTACATCCAAAATGCATCAAAACTCCGTCAAGGCGTTCACCAATTTCTCTGCTGATTTTACCTAGCCGAGAGGAACCTCCGAGTTTCCTACCGTTTTTAACATTGCAGCGTTTCTTTTCATTTCATTTATCCCTAATTAGTTACGAAAAATCTTCTTCTGATTTAATGGTAAATGAAAACTCTGATTCATGTTTTCAAGAACTTTGCAAAAAAAAAAAATTTCGCATCATGTTTTACGCAATAGTCCTTAAAACAATAATTTATTGTGTGTGATCTCTTAAGTCTGGACGAGCCGATAACTTATTTTCCTCTCTAGACCGAGTGAAAAAAAAACTGTAACTTGTATCTCTATGGATTCAGCTAACCAACTTCGAAAATGCGAAGTTTTTTCTCTCTCTAAAAGCTAAATGACAAAAATTTCAGCAGAGAGAGAATGTTATTTCGCTGTCCAACTGCGAAAAAGCTATAAGTTTTTTCTCTCTCTCACTGACGAAAATTTCAGCAGAGAGGGAATGGGGTTGGCTGTCAAACTGCAAAAATGCAACGTTCCTTCTCCCTTTCGTTGACAGCAGATTAAGATAGTATCACCATATAAAGTGGGCGGCTGAGCACACTCTTCCAAGCGTTCTACCCCTCTTTTTCAAATACTCAAAGCTGCGAATAATTGGAGTGAACAAGAGTAATATCAGTAAAAAGAGGCATATTATAGGAATATAGCGAGGTAGGGCAATTATGGCTAACCAATTAAGTGAACAAGCAAATATTTCCAACTTTGGTTTGAGAGAAGAAGAGCAAATGGATACTGGCGCTTCAGCAAATGAAAATGCTAACCAGACCATAGACGGTTCCAACCATGGCGGCTCAACTGAAGCAGACGAGAGATACGGTGTACCTATGGACGTGGGCGAGGAGAATCCTAGTCTAAATTTTACAAATAATCAAAACCTTAGCACTCATCCGACGCGTTATTATCTTCAAACAACAAACTACTTTTGCTCATGTGAATCCAGAGGCACAATTACCAGAACAGACGACCGGCACGACGAGCGTATGGAAACGGACGAGGACTGGGCTCAAGCAGAAAACCACCGCCCACCACAGATTGCCGATCAGGAGACACATAATTATTTCACAAATAATCCAGGCCTCAGCTCTCAGCCGACGCATAGTCATCTTCATACAACTAATTACTTTTACTCATGTAACTTCTGAAGGGATGAATGGTTTGAATGAAATTAACAGTGTTAGACTCTTAAACCCAGTTGTATTTTGGTTTTAACTAGACTAAAACCACCAAAATTTCGTAGGTGGATTAAACCATAGTGGTTTAAACTGAAAAATATTTAAAACGATGCCAACTAAGAAAATTGAGCGTGCAATTTTCTAAAAATTAGAAATAATTATCAGTCTACTCGGTTTATTAAATTCGCCACAGCACATGTTGATAAAAAAAGCTTGAACGCTTGCTTCTCCTTTGTCAGGAACATATTATGTGTAGGAAAAGTTGCTTTATGCTGTAGCATTAGCTGGTTTAAACGAGTTTTAGCAAGTTAAAATCGGTTTTTTTGTAGCCAGAGTAGTTTCAGTCAGAAATTAGATTTTTTTTAACGCAAGCTTCACCTGGGCAGCAGTTTATTTCTTCGGTTTTTTTTTTTTAAATCTTGTCAAAAATACGGTGTTTTGTCTTGCTCTACTTTCTGCGTCAACCTAGTAAACCAAACAAAGTATATGAAATGAGCATGTCACACAAATAGGTGATACGGAAAAACAATCTCCTTCTTCTTTCTAAACCAGAATTTGTTTTTCACAAAATGAAGGAATGGAAATTTGCCTCAAAATGCTTATAGATTAATCACTTCTGCTGCAGCAGCCTTAGTTCAACTATCTACAGCAGATGAGGAGAGAAATAAATTTCCTAGAGGCTACACCGGGAATAGGTAGTGGAACTCAACTCGCAGGTTTCATTCCTTCTCCGGACATCCATTAGTTCGCATCTCTTTTCCGAAAATGTTCCTGACTCAGTTCCCGAGGAGGAACAAATCGTTGTCATTAGAATTTTGGAGATAAGCAACAGCGATTCCTTCCAGTACTCACAGCGCTTACCGTCAGAGATTGTTCTTGGGTCAATCTGTGGTACCCTTCGGTAGAGACACGAGATCGCCATTGTAGCTGACTAGAAAGGCCGGATAAAGGGCATTTGCTGAGTGGTAGGAGTCAGCCAGGTGGACCACAATGTCAATTCAACGTGCAGGAAGACTTCAAGGATCTATTTAGAACCTTATTTTCCAATCTAAATTCTTATTTAATTCCTACCAGCTCCAAGTTTATAATAAAAACTAAAAACTAAAGTTAAGTGCGCTCAACTTAATGAATGGGAAAAAAATACGAGGATGTAGCACAGAAAATTTTTATATTCAATTCAGAGATTAAAACTCAACTTTCGAAAAAGCTCCCTTTTTAGCCCATGGCTATTTTAAATTAATTAAACACCTATTAAAATTAGGGAACTGTGGGAAGGGTGTTGCAGAAAAGTGGAGGAATTAGAAAACTTTCTTTTCGAAAGATTAAGTTTGGTAGATGACTTTTTGGACTCAGTGATCAAACCTTTCATTATTAATTTGGACACATCCTCTGGAAATGAATATAGCAGCGATGAAGACGACGAAAATTAATTTTAAAAAATAATTAAATTAAATACAATTATTAACTACATTTAACTAACAGTTAAAAAATTTTCATATTCATCCAAAACAATGAAAGCTCTCTACTT
>JABASM010001783.1:0-13043 GCA_019776545.1 Brachystomella parvula | reverse complement strand
AAAAAGTCATCAAATTCGTTGAAAGTCATATTTTGTTGTTAAAAGAATACTAAAAATTACGAAAAACACCTAATTCGTGTGTAGAATCATGTTGTTGTACCCGTTTTGTTGCTAAACGCGTTTTTTGTTGTATCGCGTTTTTAGCTCATGCTAAATACATTGGAACCAACCAAAGGCTAAAATCATTGTAGACCATTTGTTGCTATAGGGCGTGTTGCTGTAAGCGGGTTTTACTGTATAACTGCAATTTCAATATCAAGAAGCCAATGGCTAACACAATAAAATAAATTTTATTTGTTTAGCCGAACCATGCAATCACTGGATTCGAGGTCTAAAATGGGCCTACTTGTTGTTTTGAACAATGACATTTTTGTACCAGGCATAATTTCGTATACAGTTCAGTTAAAAAGCTTTAAACCTGCAGTATTTTGCATTTTTTAATTTTACTATAGTAAAATCGAATTTAACTAAAATATCGCATGCGGGTGACTTAATCCACGACAAGTCCTAGCGTTAAAGTTTTGAAAACGATTTGGCCGCACATCGACCTTGAGCAAAGGACAAAGCCAGTCAGGAACCGAAATAAGAATCTCCGATGGATTTCAATGAAGCTTGGTGGGATGGTTAGTACTCAACAGTACCTACAACTTAATTAGGGGACGGAACTGGGGCACTTGACATTTAGGACAATTACTGGTCACTGAAGGTCACTCGACTTGACCTCACGCATCCTGACAAGTGATACATCAATCGAAAGTACTTGCTCCGCTGATTCCAAAAATACATCATGGTTGACTCTTTGGCCTAAAACATGGCCGCTAGAGGTCGCAAAATTTTAGAAACTTTGGATGGTCAAGGTGGATTGTCCGGCCAAGTCGTTTGTACTAAGGTATAATCATATTTTACTATGGTAAATGATAATGCATAATACTACTATAAATGGGTTTAAAGCTTTGTAGTTAATGTTAACTGAAAGGAAGCTGATTATTTTTGTTGAAAAACGTTTGCTTGCATAAATAGATGCTTCCCATAAAAATATTTTAACTGAGTTCAGGTATATCCGAGCCAAGTCACGGAATCTGGTTTCCATAATGACAAAACTATAATTTATTGTAGTCTAGCCATTTGCAGCTAAAATATTTAGAAATAAAGGTTTAGAGAAGCTTAGGGGAGTGATAGTTTGGCTTTGGCTGCCCAGACTTTGTGTGTTTAAAATATTGAACCCCAGCGTATAAACAATGTCTTAAGACCTGAATTGACGGAAAACTTTGTGTGTGTGCTCCTGATTATTGAGATAAAAGGTGTCAAGCTGAAGAAATAACGGAATAATCCTTTGGGGAGAAAGTTGAGAGCAAAGGTTTGGATTCGTGTCGAGTCCACAACAACTCTTCAATGCTTTCCACTCAATCAATTCACTGAATTATTCAAACTAATGACACCCTTTCCCCAATCATTTACTTTGGCCTGCAGCAGCGATTCGCGTGTATACAACTTTCTGTCCACGACGAGGCAAGGAGAGCTTCCTCCTCCGTTCAACTATTTTCACAGGTGTGAAGGTGCTTTCCACTGACACGCGAATTAAATTGCTTGATTTCCAGTTTCGAATATTTAGTTTTTTTCAAAGTTAAAGAAAAACTTCACTTTTCGTTTATAGTATAGAAAAGAAAAATTGAGAACGGCTGCGGTTCTCAATACTGAAAAAAGAGGAAGTGCAGCAGGATTGCTTTAGGTTTTGATGGGCCTGGAGGTTATAAGGAAAACCTCAGAAATCCCCAAACTTATTTTCCCAAAATCTAAAGCGAAGTGAGATAAAATATCTTAACTGCTACTGCTTACTGCAGCTGGGATTTCGACGATTGTGGGAGGCATTCCTGACCCAAAAAAAAACTAAAACAGCAGTTTCGATTTTACTGCTCAAAACTAAACTAATCGCTTGTATTTACTTCTGCAGCCTACGAAAGATAGAACTCTCCTTGCCTTTGCCAATCTCGACAATTATCATGATGAAAATAGCAGATTATAGTTTTTAATTACTTTGAATAACTTATACATGGTCCTTATAATTAAGTCCGTGTGGAGAAAGTTTTTTACGGACTTACAATGAGGTTGGAGAAAGTTACACGGACTTAATAATAACCATCCTGTAAATTAAATTCAGCCTGCGCTCAGAGCTCATTCCTTGCATAACTTTCTTCCAGGGAAGTCAAGCAATCTGTTCGCTACGAAGCTTCAAGTCGGCCACATAGCTAAAAACTTATAAAGTGGAATACTTAATTTTATTTTCTAATTTATCAGCTATGTGAGGTAGTTTTAAAGCTTCGTGCTTCGCTGCGCTGTATGTAATCTTTGAAAAAAAAAACAGTTACAGTTTGCGAGCGAATTGAAAGGGGATCAAAGAAAGGTTCAGAAGTTATCAGTACAGTTGCAGTGGGATTTCGTGTCTACAGACCCTTTGCTCGTTATTGTACCCTTCCCAATACCTGCCCGCGATGATTGGGAAATAACTGTATGTGATTGAAGTATAGGAAAAACGATGTGGGCACGTGGGTAAGAATGAGGAAAAAGAAAAATTCCCAGGTGAGGGACTAAGACCAAATAAATAAAATGTGCTTCAGTTAGGGATTAAATATATTAAAATTTCAATTTATAATTTACTAAATACTAAATCTCCTTGCTCTCCAAAATTACTTACCGTTTAATTCCATTTAACAGCGAATGAGGTGAGTTGGAGAACTCCTCAACTTTCTCCTGTAAGTGAAAGCACTCGGCTCGTCTCTCTCCGCTTTTGTCAACTTCACCCTAATGTCATTCATATTTCAGGTCCGTTGATTTCAAAGGGCTGTGTGTTCGATTTTTTTTTCTGAAGACGGTCATGGGAAAGTTGACTTATTGGCAATTAGGAAAAAGGGTTTAGAAAGGAATACATAAGAGGCCTCTGCATCCTTGAACCTAATAATATTCGAGAGGAAGAAAAGAAGTTGAGCAAACTTATTTCAAGGAAAAATGGAAATTAGAGCAACTGCCTCGTCTCGATATACTAATTGAATTTCATGAAAATGTGGGAAAGAGAAAAATAATTAACTGTAATATTGCTATACCTTCCTAATTATATTCCTATACTTTGCTTTAATATTACAGCGATCACTGACGGTTCTCGGGAATGGATTAGAGGAGAGAAGATTGCGTGCTTTCACTGTTCTTCATTGGAAGAAAATTGATCACTTTTACTGGTATAGATGAGTATTAAAAACTTTAAAGGAATTTACTAGTTCCGGCCGAGTAAGACTTATCTCCATTCTCGTCTACTAAGTTGAGAAGGTGACAGAGAACTCCTGAGAAGTCCATTCTCTAGGAAGAAGAAGTGAATACTGAAAGTCAGGGTAGTCGACCGTATACTCCCCGGTTTCTCAGAAACCCGAGTCCTGAATTCGGGATTTTCAATCACATCTTCCGATCTCGAGACCCAGCCTCTCGAGGACCTCACATCAATAATATCCCCATCTGGGTCTTGTAGGCCGGAGGAACACCCGGATTATTTCACAGGCGCCAAACTCTTCAATTTTTGCATCTGCATTGTGCTGAGGGAAGAGGGGAGGGCCTTGGAGGACCGGAAGTTATGGTAATGAAATGATTCACTCGGTTTACTAGGAGGAAATGACTGATGAAAAACAGAGAAAAACCTTTTCATTATCAGTCCAAATGTTTGGGGAAGCGAGTACTAATTATCTTTGTCCCATAATTTCATTTGTCCGTGCTTATCACTCATTCAGAAGCCTAATACAAAAAGGAGGAAGCGAGTGGAAAGGGCGGAATTGAAATGCATATTTGCCTCGAAAGTCTCCGAAGGTGGGAGTGGTATATGAAGAGAAAATAGACACTTTTTTGGAATTATGCAGCCCATACAGGAATTTGGAAATAGCACAATCCCAAAAATGGAAAATAGTCACATTGTTGGGATTGTGCTACTTCCAAATTGGCTGTATGGGCTGCACAATTCCAAAAATGTGTCTATTTTCCCCTCATTTACCCCTCCCACATGCCACCTCCGGAGACTTTAGGGGCAAATGGTAGCTTTAAACAAAATTTTCTTAAGCAATTCATTTGTAAGATTTTGCTGGATGTGTAGGAATGTGGCATTTTTGAAAGCTTTACAAGAACTAACGGTTTTCTTCTTCAGGGGAAATAGCAAAATTGCTGAGCAAGTATAAAAATTCCTTGATTTCATTTCAGCGCGGTCGAATAATTTCAGGAAATAATGATAGTTAAAAAAAAAAAAAAAAAAAAAACAAAATGATAGTTTTCGAAGAGAAAACTTAAAAATCATTGCAACTCATTCATGGCTGCTAAGGCATAAGTGTTGTTTTTGAAATGTCAGATTGCGAAAATTTCCTAAGGGTCCCTCCTTACGATGACGTATTTTTATGGCAAAATCCCATAAGGAAAAATCCAAAACGAATTTGAAAAAACTTTAAAAATCGATATCTCCCACCAGGGGGGGGGGGTTGGTGCTCTAGGTTACCCTTGACACCAAATAACTCTTAAAAAGGGCCCTGCAAGCAAAAGTACTTTCCTTGTTAGGTTTACTTTAGTATTCGACTATCAATCAGTGCTTTTAATATTTCAAATTTTAGTAAAACATTTTCTAACTCTTCGTTTGTAAAAACGCTAGGGCTGTTAGGCAAGGCTTCGAAATATGAAGTAAATAATTTGACAGTCTTTAAACATAATAAATCAGTTTCAAAATTTGGCTTTAGAAAGACGCAAACCAGTGAAAACTTTAAAATCTTTCTTTACCAGTTACTACTAAGCTACTTTCATTCTTTTCTTTCTTTTTTTGTCTATTGTTCTCCGGCTCCACAGCCCACGCTGCTTCCTTGAAATGACAGCAGATATGATAAGAATGAGAAAACAGCAGCACATTTTCACCATATCAGTAATGATCATCTACCCCATCTGCCTTCCCACACACATTGGTGTTTCGTGATAAAGTATAACCTAACCGCCATCCACCGGTCCGCCAATTCCGTGACATCTTACTTAATAATAAATTTTTTTTATTTGAAGGCAGTCAATAGAGAGTTAAGGATGAAAGCAATTTGCTGTTCTGCAAAATAATTTAGATGTAAACTAGCAAAGTGGTACATGAATTTACATATTAATTGAAAAAAGTAGAAATTGAAGAGCAAAGTTGAATTTCTTTGCGTTAAACCACAACATCCTCACTAAAGGAACCGCAGTGAACCGCTATTGGTTATTTTTTTAGATATGCCAGGCGTCGAAGCCGGGAGAGCAGAGTTTGAATGTAATTCTTGGTAGCAGAGTCTCCGTGCAGCTAAAATAACAAGAAAAATTGTGCTGACTTAAACTACCCACCCATTACAAAATTACAAAGATGAATTTTTTTTAAATTTTAGCTTACCTCAAATGCAATAGCAAGAACCCGCTCAGCAGTTTCTTCTAGGAAAACAGCTAGTGTATTTTGAACATCTTCGGCCTCGGACGTTTTCCCCTTTAATCTTTCCTGTCGCCTTCTTTCCTCCTCTCGAACAGATTTGGGTACACTCATGTAAATTTCCAGGTGCCAGTAGGCCATCACAAGTCCAATTTCGCAGATATTGATGAATATCGTCAGGACTTCAGGAGTACCGTCCCAATTATGCATCCGCTGAGCAGCTAACTGAACGAGTCGGAAAACGGCTCCAATAGACAGACCATCTCGAGCCTCTTCAATTCCCCTGTATTTCATACTGGAGAGGAGGATGACGCGGTAGGGCCAGTCAGAATCCTCTTTCCGCAAATTCGAAGGGTTCGTGGCATGCTTGTGAAGGAAATAAAGCAAATCTCTCACAACATGGGCTTGAGCATTCGTGAGCTTCACTTTCCGGCACATTTGATTGAGCACAGTGATAACTTTGTCGTAGATGTCGTTCTTGGCTTGAATGGTGTCAGCCGGGATCTTATCACAAATTTTTGCTAGGAGGGACGTGAGGAGGGCCAGAGGTTCTGGAACTTCCTGGTCCGAACTCGTTGGGCAGCGTGAGAGGAGATTGACGCAGCATGTTTGGTTCACGGACAAGAAACGCCAAATCTTAAGGGAAAGAAGAAATTATTATTAGATTTGGAGATAAACCAGGGTGTTTTAAGCACTGTTGGTCCGTTCGGAACAACAGTGCGTAAAACATCCTGAGATAAACAATATTTAGTCGATTTTGGCTCTACAGCGCGTCCTTCCCAACTTTCCTCTTTAAGTAATAACATTTTACAGTCTGATAATATGACTCACCTGAAGAGCTAAACTGCTATTTTTGGGTAAACTCCCACTCATGCTATGGAGAAACGTGAGGACTGAAGTGAAAAAGGAATCGAGCTGAGATGCTTTGTCCGTAGGCGAAGAGCTGGTCATTCGAATCTCACCAATCATTTCATCGTCTTCATCATTTGTTTCTGAATTTGAGTTCCATACTTCAGAGCGAGCCGCCACCTTGAAAGACTGCATATCCGTGAGGCGTGGAATGATATTGGCTTCGAGAAGAATGAGGGCAGAGTTGGGCCCAGTTCGGGCCAACCGACTGAACATGTGCATTCTAGCTCCAAAAATTAGTAGAGCTCTGAGGTACGTGGATTCAGTCGGAGATGAAAAGAGATCCAGGAGACCCAAATCGTCCTCATTAGTCAAACTGGAAATGAGATGGAGAACAAATCCTTTGGCCTGCATATAGCTCATGACAGTAGTTTGGGTAGCAAGAACGGCCGTCTCCATAAGCCCCTCCTCAATTTCAAATGCTTTTTCCGAGTCCTTCTGCTGGAATGCAAAAAATGATGTGTCTTTCTCAATTCCTTGCCATTCTCCAGGAAAGATGTACTGTGCCTCTCTCGCATCCGGCTGGGCACCAGGAAGAACAGTGGAATTTAGTTGATGAGAGAAGGAAGTGTCGGATAACTTTGGTGCTCTGGGTGAGTCCAAGTAGTAGACATCTTGCGGTGGCGGGGCGATGATTGAAATGTCTTGCCATCCAAGCCCGTCTTTCCCTCGGGGTTCTTCGTCAGCGATCATACTTCCATCCCCACTCATGAAAGTCTTGGCAGCTGATATAGAAGTATTGTGGGTAGCAGCTGTTGTGGCATTGGGTCCAAATGTAATGGATTGAGCTGGATCAAAATATGGAATTCTGCCTCCAAACCCACTTTGCATGCTCCAGTGAATAATTTCTCCCAGTAAGTACATGGAAGTAATTTTACCGGTATCAACAGAGTGAAGGCAGTCCTTACATAGGTCGTCAATAATAATAGCGAAGTTGGTTCTACTTGTAACATTCTTCTTCTGGTCTTTCATGATTCCCATGATGTTCAGAATGCTTGGATAGAGAAAGGCACGAACGCTTGCAGAAGTTTCCTGTGCAGCCCAAGCACACAAGTACGTCAGTACCAGATTGAGCATACTCTCACTTAATTCCCCCTTAAAAGTATGAAGAACGCCACAGAGGCTAAGGACGGCTTCAGCTGCGAGCCGGAAGAATGCTTCAGTAGCTCTTTCTGTATTCGTGACCTTGTCAACGATGAGCCGTAAAACGCTGGTAACAAAATCCATTCTTCCTAGCTTCAGTGTCCAAGGTGTCAGGATCAGTACTTCCAAGCACTGCTTCCAGCTGTCAAAGAGGATAACTTTTGATGCCTCCCTTTTACGAATTTCATTTAGGCTTTTGGCGTATGCTAGGAGTTCCTGATTTACATAAAAAAATAATATTGATAAACTTGAATATTTTAGCTACAATAGCATTACTTTTGCTTCTCCTGTGACGCTTTTCTTGAGTTTCAGTGCCGTGCTTTTTTCCAGTTTGTTAATTTGTTCTTCGAAAAGGTCTTCAAGACGTTTCAAATCAACCAGCTTCACTTTGAAATCTCGGTCCATATATTCACATCCAGCGATGGCCTAAGAAGAGAAAAATTTTAAGGGCGTCTACCATATTTTGGGAATGGAAAAACTACTAACCACAGTCACGAGATCTTTCTCAAAAAATTCAAGCATAGGAAGTTGAACTTCTTCAAAGCTTAGTTCAATTCTGTCTAAGACGCTCAAGAACTTGTTGCTGTTTTGAGAGACGAGAACGTGTGCGAGTGGTCCAACCATCTGAGCATTCTTTAATTCAATGGCGAGACACTTAAGAAAGTAGCCGGTGTCCTTAAGATCCATTTCAGCTGGAGAGAATTGATCCACGTAGTAGTTAACGAAGAACTTATTCACTCTCAGGTAGCGCAAGAGAGAATCTCGGAGCCGCTCATCTTGGAGTATGACAAGAAGCGTCAGGAACACATCCGGTAGTTCGTCACAGTTCTGAAGGATGTAGTGCAAAATAGTTTTTGACGGTCTCATATCATCTGCAGGGAAAAAACAAAATGAACTAAATGAGGTGTCGATAGAAAGCAAAGAACTTTAGTACCCAGTCCAGTTTTTTGGAAATCCATACGCTTATCCACGCCAAGCAGGAAGAGCCCAAGGTTCGGAGCTGAGTGAACCACACTACATCTCAGGAGTTTCAGTATCTTTTTCTTTATGTTCAAAGAACAATTCGGATTGGTGAGGCACTGCGAGAAGGTGTACTCCAGGGTTACTGCAAGCCGCTGATCAGATGTAATTCCAGCGTAAACGTGAGCATCGGTTTCCGAATGCTCAGACAGTATTGTCGTAAGAATTTTCAAGGAGAGATCTTGGTGTTTCTCCGGATTAAACTTGTCAATAAACCTGAACGTCAAGATGCCAATGTGATTTAAATAAAATAAAAGTTAAAATTCTTAGCTTACTTCAAGAGTGCAAAGAGGTACTCCGGACGGCCGGTTTTTATGCTTATACTCACAAGGAGATCATGAATTCCGAACAAAATTGCTCCCTGCAAAATCATCAAAATATTGGCTTTTGATTTACGTCGGAGGGTTTTAGCGTCAAATGATAAGATAAAGTTAGTTGCTGAAACTTACTCGTACTGACGTTGCGGATTTGCGCATGAATGAATCCTGACGGAGAACAACTTGATAAATCAAATTCAGTACTTCCCAGCTCGTTTTGTCCACATGAGGAATGTTCCCTGTTGACATTTCCCTGACCTTCGTACACTCAACGAGAACACCGAGTACCTGATTAAAAAACATCGGGAGATGAGCATGAGTAAAAAGCACCAGTACTAAGCTCAGACTACTCACCGCTTTGAGCACAGGAGAGTCCGAGAGGAATTGAACCATGAGAAGAGGAACAGAATCCAGGAGGCGAGAGATGATGCTAATGCTGAGGGTTGATGTTTCCCATCGTTCAGTAACAGAGCGGTAAGTTCTGTAACCCATTTTGAGCAGGACTGAGTCCCGGACATAAGAAACGTAATGACCCAGTAGCTCACTGTCTCCGTAAAAAATGCTTTCATCTGATCCAAAATCTTGGTGAACTAAGACCCTTGCTTTTACCAGTGCGTCAAACAGGCTCAGAAATCCATTGCACAGAATATAAGACTCTAGCCTTGTTTCGTTCTCTTCCAGCTCGTTCTAAAGTATAAAATACCAATCAAGATTTCTATCCTGGAGAGTACATGAAAACATTAAAAATACCCGAAAATCTGCAGATCCCGGGTCAATAAGACGACAGCTGTAGAGTATGTCCCAGAGGGCAACCACGGCTTCATGGCTAATGTTTTCAGTTGGCATCATGGATGCAACGGCCTTCAGCATTTCAGCACGGATTTCTCTTGGCAAACTTCGAATTTTCGTACTCATCAGACTCAGCTTGATCCAATGACGCTTCGTATCCACGAAGTAGGACTTAATACTAGGATCGGCACAGATGCTTTGGATGAGTTGGAGGTAGACGATAATCCCGTTGGCCTCATGCGGACTTAGACAGCTCTTCATTGAGTCCATGACGACGCGCTGATAGGCATCACTCTCAAAAACTGGGCCGGTCGTACTGGCTGGTTTACCAAAGCTGGCTAAATACTTCATGATGGATTCGAAAAAGTGTTCGAGAGAGAGATTGTGTCCATCTTGCTTGACGAGTGTGAAAACACCAGTGGGATAGCTGCTCCCGAGCCCAGTCATCAGTCGTGTGTTGCAGACGAACATCGGCGGTGAGTCATAGCACAGTGATCGTGTGAACTTGGAGAGCGAAAGGGAATTCCTGTCAGGGCTGAAAAAACTCTCGGCTAGCTGCAACTCTTTGTCCAGACTGTAGAATGCTCCCATGCATTCTAGAAAACTCTCATACTCAACAGGTAAGTGAGGTGGATGGGATACTCCTTGTTCCAAGTAAAGAAGCACAGTTTTGGCAGCATCTTCCGAGCGAACTTTCATATCCTTTAACTTCATTGGCATGTGATTAATGAAATCAACAAAGATTCCATGCAACCGTCGCATGATGTGCTCTTCTTCTCCAATTTCCGCTGAACTGTTAAGAAAGAATTCGATCTTGAGAAAACTAAAGACGTCAGTACGGAATTCCAATTCTTCATCGCCTAGAAGCTCGCTCGAAGTATCCACCCCCTTCCCAAATGCTGGGCGACCTCCACTCAGTGGCGTGCTGTAGTTGATAATAGTGATATCCGCAAGTAGCTTGTAAACACATGTGTGGTAGGCAAAGTTCAGGAAATCCAGGAGTTCGTAGCAGAGGAAATGCTTCTTACTCACAGCGTCGACAACATACTTTCGAAATTCAACTCCGTAGCCTTTGTCGAAATTCTCACCGCTCAGATTGTTATCTAATCCATAAATCACGGACATGATGAGGAGTATGTGCTCCTTGTAAAATTTGACATTGGGCTTAAGCTGAATGTGCTTCAAATACTCCAGAATTCTATAACAAGGATCAAGATCACGGAGTATCAGCCATCAATATAAAAGATGAAGAGGGGCATAGCTTGCACCATAAAAGTTACTCACCTCAGAGTATTTTTCCAGCTCATACGCTCTTGAGCTGCTAAACAAAAGATAATTTGAGCCAATTCCACTCTAATTGCTGATAAATGCTTCATAATTTCTGTCCGATGCCTCCAGTCACCCAAAGCTAAGTTGCTATCTAGTATATCCATTTGTTTCTGTACATCAAATCTTGGTAGCAATTCTACAAACAAACAGGAAAGGATTCACAAATTGACAATCACAAAAAACACCCGTGTCGAGCTCACCAATAATTTTGTCCACGAGGTTGTCTGCGTATAAAGTGGCCAGGAAGGATTTCACAACATCCAGTACTTTATGTGACACTCTTGACCCCCAGGTCAGTCCAGGTGAAAGACGGACCATTGTATGCAGCGCAGAGATTAGGCAGTGTTGTCCTTCGTAGTACATATTGACAGCTATCAAGCCACGGGACCAGCATGGATAGTTCAAAACCTCAGATTCCCCTGTACCACAGAAAATACTAGTTAAGGCTTTAAGTATTAATTACGACACCAAAAGAATTACCAGTAACAATCAAATCCAGAGCCTGAATTTCGTTTATATCCAAAACATCCGACAGCAGCAGTGCCTCTGCCACCCATGCTCCTGGAAGTACCTGCTTCACATCAGTTCCTTTAATTGCGACCGGTTCTGACACGCCAGCCTTAATGTGCTCTCTTTCTTTTGGATTTTTTGCCTATGTTTAAGATAAAACTTAAGCAGGAATTCATGACCAGGCACAAATTAATCTAATCTCACCTTGGTCGTTAGTAATGACCGGAACTGAGCTTGATGCATATTTAGACTCCGTTCCAAATCTTCAAGACTATCCGTAGTCGGTGTCTCCACAGCCTTCTCGATCTCTTCCAGGATTTCCACGTAGGGTAGCCATACCTCTCCTATACCAACGGCAAGATTTGGTAGACCGGCAACTGCAGATGTGGATGCCATCACACTGTACGCACTTGCTGCCCTAATTCTTGACCTCTCGACCCTAGAGTATGGATTGTTAAGTATGGCGTCCACAAATATCACTCAATCTTCAAAGTTTTTCAAAACTAACATTCAGAACAAGAGTAATTCACACGACGAAAATAAAATAAAATTCTATGAAAACAGAAAACACGGGGAAAAAATGCAGGAGTTCGAAGTGCGGAAGAAATTCCGGATCCCGCGTGACGCTCGATCTGGTCCCCCCAAAGCCAGGAGGAAGAGATCCGCCTAAATAGCTAAACCATTTGCAAAACAAAATATTGTCTTAAATTGGTCAATGCATCATAATTTTGCAGAATTAAGTTCTAAATACTAAAAACAAAAAAATCTAGAAAAAATCCATAAAAGGTTACTAGAGATCATTCAATAGCTAGAAATTAAAAATCCGTTATTGCCCTACGAAAGGGCATAATCAGGGTTATGACTTGCCACAAGACAAGAGCATCTTGACTAATTTATATAGTATTTAGAAAAAGTGCAACTAAAACCAAATTAGGGAAAATAATGAACGCTCCGATCCTATTCAGTTCTATTACTTGAAATTAAGATTATGCTGATTAATACTTCATATTTGTGGTTACACTACTTACTAAAGCTAAACGTTTCTTCTGCCTTGTCGCACAAACATCTGTAAAAATAACCAAAGAGAAGAATTGGGTAAAGTTCAGATGGCATACCGACGAAGGCGATTTTCGGCGGCATTACGACGGCATTTCTGAAGGAATTTTGATGACAAATGGCATTCGGATGACATCTCGAAGCCATTTCGAAGGCATCTCGAAGTTCGAATATATATGTTGGCATTTGAAAAATGCTCTTCACTAACAATGAGCTATTCTTATATGAAACTTTTCCAAAACACCCAAACAGATCGGTAGATAGCTTGCAAAAATAAATTTTTAAAATCCCTACCATTTAGAAGTCTTTTTTTTTCTCGAAAAAAGTTTTCGAGTTTTAGTAAAAATTTTGAAAATTTATAAAAACCTTAATTTTGAAAATGTTTAAAATTAAAAAACAATGAGTAATTGAAAATTCGAAACATTAGAAAGCATTTTGTTTTGAAAAAAAAAGAGTTTTGGTGACGAGAAATTTTGAGAATTAAGGACGTGCACGAGGTTTTTTCCCCATAGAAACAG
>JABASM010001782.1:0-13044 GCA_019776545.1 Brachystomella parvula | reverse complement strand
GGTGTCCAACGAAAGCTTAGGTCCTTGGCTACCTGCAGGTAACAATATCTCAAATCGAGCCAATTGCAACATGTGCCCCCTATTCCCTAAAACAAGCTCATATGGTCTGGTCACTAAATCTGGTTGAAGGTAGAAACCCTATTTCTTGTCTCCCAAAAAACTGACCATTTTCAGCAATGTCTTTTCTTAAGAAAGCCAAATTTTACATGTTTCCGTACGGATTTTCAGAAATTAGAACGAAACCAAAAGACAGGGGATCTAAAAATCTAGAAAGAATGATCACGGAATTTTTGGAGGAAACAGGTCTAAGAAAAGAAAGAGAAGAAAATTCAAACTCTGTTATAATTCTTGGGCACATCCTTAAGTTCTGTCCTGTCAAAAACACTTGTGGATCACAAAGACGCTGTATGGGGACTCGGACTGGAAACACGTGAGTTAAAACCCATGGTTGGCTAATTTTAAGCTTAAATAAAAAGTTTTACTATTGATTTTTAGATCTGCAGCACCAGAGGTCAGATCCCCTCTCCTTCTCAGCAGACAGAAGGTTGAACTGCGGGACACGAATTCAAAGACCCCTTCACTGGAAACTTGAGAGAAAGGTAATGAGTTATTAATTTAAATTAGAATCAAGGATTTTCAAAAGTATTTCTTCTGGATTTACTAGACGGCGTACCGACTGGAATTGATTTCCTTCGAGACGACCCTGCTCATATGGCCCTTGGTATACGAGTCAGCCATTGTACTCTATCACTTGGAGACGAAGAAGGAAATAGTTGGATTTGAGGATGGGGTGGGTCTGAACAAGCTCATCTGTCATCATACCTTGGCCCTCACCATCACAGCTCACCACGATTGGTAAACACGATTCTGGGATAATTGAACAGGAAAAATGGTTGGTGCTCATTTGGATGCCGTCACTTCCCTTGCTCTCGACCTCTCAGGAAGTAAGTAGAAAAAATAATCCAAATGCATTCGTTCTTTAATTTTCCTTTGTTTTCCCATTACCCCAGGTCATGACCAAGTCCAAGGGTTTGGAGCGTAGAGCCGAAGCAAAGTGTGTGACAGCCCATTCTAAGAAATTTGATGAAGCAATAGACGATGTGGCTTTTCATGCTTCAAAGCCCTTCATTGCTTCAACCGAGGCAGACGGACTTGCTAACGTTTACATTTAAAATATAATTTACCTTAAGATAAATCACTATCTATGCACTTAGGACAAGAATGATTCTTTTTCAACGCAAAAACAAGGTAGTAGAGTTAAAGCATCAATATCTCTACATTCCAATAGTTCTAAATTAAAATATTGGATTGTCTTTTATTAACATTAATATTATAACAATCCAGACTTCTCAGACACTGGGTTGCACCAAACAAAGACTAGACTAGCTAAATCTAGGTTTTCAGAAACCTCGGTTTATGCTTGGACCGAGGTTTAGTTCCCGAGCGTTGCATCAACCTAAAGTCCAAGACTGAGAACAGCGGTTTTATAAAGCCGAGCTTAATCTTCTCACCGCTATTCACCACCACCCACCCTCGCTTCTCATTGGTTCGTTTTGAAATCAAGGGTCAGAATTCAAAACAATCTCCAATTCCTGATTTATTCTATTTTGCTCAATTCTTTTTTTTCTTCTGAATTCTGTTCTAAGCAGCTGTATACACTGATTTTGCACTGGATATCGAGTGACTATTCACCAGGTCAAAGCTTGTTGACATAGTTTTAAATTCATAGCTTATTACTGTGCACATGGACAGGTCAGTCAGAAATACTTTCAACTGTGATGGCTGCCATTGTGATTATCATATGATGGGAAGGTACATAAAAGTAATTTGCAGTGTATGTGTTTATCTAGTAGTATAAATACAGTTCGCATTTAAAATGCACTGTAAGCTATAGGACCATTGCGACTTTGCGTCCTACTGACTTGCCTAGTACTGTTCAGCGGAAAACAGAAAGAAACTGATTCTGTCATTAAAATTTTTTTAATTAATTAACCCCTTGGTACCCAGTGTGAAATCAGTGCAAGCTTCTGCTTAGCGAATGAGCATTTATAATGATTTTATACAAACGGATTGCGGCGCAAGAAAGTTACGCTATTTCCAGTGCTGGACAAGTAAAATAAATTTCCACCAGGATTTGTATCAATAATCGCAGTAAGCAATAAGGTCCATAATTTAAGAAAAATTTTTGTTGAAGGATGAAAAGAAGCACGAGAATGAAAGCAAAACGGAGGATTAACTCCTTAAATCGCCGAAATCGGTGGTCTAGGAATACTCCTCGGTTTGAGGAAACTAGTCCTCAGATTTGAGTAAAACCTGGTTCGTGCAACGGTTTTTTTAAAACCGAGAATTAAATCACTCTTAAACCTAGGATTACTTTAGTCTTCGGTTGGTGCAACCCAGTGTCAGAGATTAATGGATCTAGAGCCTCAAACCTTTTTCTTAAACTAAAAACTAAAGTATTTCAGAAATATTAAAGGTTGGTTACGACCTGTCCTTGACTTGAGTCATACAGATAACAGACATGTAATAGAAAACAGTGGAAAAAGATGGTTCCGATCTTACATTAATCTTAATATTTTGGAATGGGAAACTGGTAGAGCTGGAGTTCTTTACTTCGTATAAGGTTCACACTTCTTCAGCTGACTATCTCTGAGTCCAAACCGCTTAATGACGTCCTTTTTTAGAATCACCCGCTTCATGTGGGTCTCCATTGATTGGTAAGTCCTGTCCACAATCTAGAAAATTAAGATTTCGTAGAATTCATTCGTAAATAAAGCCCTGTAAAACTTAAGCCAAGTCTTTCCCTCACTTTCTCCACTTCCATTTCTTGGTATAGGGATTTGCCCCCCACTCTAGCGTAGCTCTCAGTGCGAACCACATAATCAACCATTTTTTCCTGTTCTTCGTGGGTGAAATTTTTTTTAGAAGCACCTTTTGGAAACCCACTGCAAATAAGAAAATGCAAAAAAAACTCATTGGATTTGGTTAATAGTTAATTACACGTGAGGTTGGGAGTACCCGGGTCCTTTCGGTCGCTTTTGAGGAGGTTTCTCATCTTCACTTTCCGAATCGCCCGAAATCGGAGAGACTGGGACAACACGCTCAGAAGAATCAGGGAATACGCGAACCCTTCGACGGGGTTCCACCTTAGCAGTTTTATCAAGTTCAAGGACATTCTGGTCGTAAGAAAGAGGAGGAGTTTGAGGACGGACCCCACTAGCACCAGCAACCGAATCCAGAACTGTGGAGCGATATTCACGTTTCACATTTTCTGCCTCAACTGGAAGGTTCTCCTGGACTTCGGATTGGCTGGAGTCATCATCCTGTGGTGCAGATATGACTGGATGGGCTATGAGAATGGTTCCCCCTCGAAGTTCTTGATTTCCAGTGCTTCCTGGACCACCCGCACTATGAGCCGGCTTCTTTTCAAACTCTTGGTTCGAGTCCTCAGTAAACTTTGGAGCTGCAGTCGTTCCTTCCGTCTTGACTACTGGGCTAGCTCCAGTTCCACTGGAGAAGACCTCCATCACCGAGTCAGAATCCGATGAGTCATCTGATTCTGATGAAGCGTCTCTTGAAGCATCCTTAAAAGCTTCCCTGGCACTCGTACTAGCTGAGATCCGACCTTGATTTTCAGACAGTCCATCCACATTTGTATCGCTCCTCGGATTCTTCGGAAATTGTACTAATTGTACTGCAGCACTCACTGCAGGCCATTGTCCTTCTCCACCTCCAACAGATCTTCCATTTGTCATTCTTGCACCAGTTGTATCGGGTCGCAAAGGCCGGAGCTCATACCAGACAATATCGCCGCTGAGGATCCTGTTCGGGTCATACGGTCTGAAGTATTCTGGAATATCTTCAAGCCTGTAAGAATGAGAAAGTGAGTTAAATAATAATTTCCTTGTAAGTTAGTAGTATTAATGGGAGTAGAATGAATTTACTTGTATCGGCTCAGGTCCCCGCCATTTTCAGCATTCATTATATCGTGTATGAAATCCTCATGAAAAATGTTTCTGTATCGCCCCTCCTCTTCTTCTTTCTTCCTCCAAGCCCAAATTGCCTGTTTGTTGTAAGCTCGGTCTTCCGTCAAGAAAGCAATGGGGATGCTTAGGTACCAGTTGGCGGTCTCCTCAGGTTGATATAAAACAGAGGCTCCAAGGAACTAAAATGAAATTGGCAGGGTTTGTTTAGAAAGCAACGATACTACCCTAAGAAAATCTGGGTTTCTGTCTCACATCTATTTCGAATCGAAGGTACGCTTCTGCTTCTGATTCACGAGGAGGACCATTTGGTCGGAAGCCGATGCCAACGGCGTTCTGGAAGGCTGGGCTCCCCAAAGGTAAAATCGTGAACATTCGTCTGATGTTTCCGAGCCGCTTCGAAAAAGTGTCTTTCACATGTGTCATGTCCGGAGGAGTCGAGGGGTCACCTGAGGCAGAGTTGTCCGTCTCCATATTTTGCGTGAGTATACTAGAAGTACCTGACGGTCAGAGGTTAAGACAATTACAATTGATGTGGCCACTCCAATTTATCAAATTCTAAAACAGTAAAATTAAAATTAAAAATAATGAGCAAAAGTATACGCGAACAGAACAGACCAAAAGAAAACAAAACTCAAGGTTCTTTGACAACCAGGAATTCCTGGTTGTCAAAGAACCTTGACAAAACTGATAAATACTTTTAAGAAAGAGTTGCAGCGGAGGAGATTGGTCCAAATATAACAAACTGAGTTGCCTGCATCCAAATACAGTAACACCAAAAGATGATGGTAATCGGAATCGGAATAACGAATTAAATCATTCAATGACTAAACTCAGCAAAAGGTGATTAAGGGAACAGAGTTTCTCAGCGCCATCGGTTGCTCTCTCAAGCCGGTAGGGTAAATCAGTCCGGAAAGTTAAAACGGGGTTCTTGAAGGGGCGTGACTTTTTATATGCACTAAAATATTGATTTCCATTTTATTTAACGTGCACTGTAGAGTGGATTTAGCATGCACCATTCCAACCGTCTGCCTTTATTAGTTAAAATTTTTAACCAATGTGCAAGTTTAAAATTAAAAGTTTAAACAAAAACAGTGGAATTGCCCACTATGAAAATCAATACTTGGTTTGGTGTGTCAACAGTTAGTTGAACCCAGCCAAATTGGTTGCAGTTAGCAACTTAAATTTGTGAAATATTTAGTCAGCTTGTATCGTGGCTGATCTGGCGTGTTGGTAAGAGAAATCGTCCGGGAAACGGTGATTCTGGGTTCGATTCCCAGCGTCAGCTTGTAAATTTTTCACAAAAATCGCACTGAGCTAAGCAATTAAATAAATCACCTACATTTTAACTTATTTGATGACATTTTAAAACGGACTTACTGGATTGTAAATAGTTGACTGGTTCCAAGCTTTCGGAGACTTGCCGTCACCTTCGTCAGGGAATTGAAATTTAAGGACGTGCAGCATGTTTTGTTATTTTTTTTTCGTTGCGATGGGTGATTTTTGAGGCATGCGTTATTAGTGAGCTGCTAATTGTAAACTTATTTACAATCGTGTAAAAAAAAAATATTTTTCTGCGCAGAACTTTCTGAAATATGGAAAATCTCACCCAAAAACTAGCTCATCTTTAGGAACATTTTTTGTGACATCAGCTACCTCTAAAAACTTGAGAAAGGTGTCTAATTAAAGGTGCGTCCGTCCTTAGGAAACCCACGGAATGATACTTGTGATTCTTGGTGCCGTTTCGGTAAAAACAGCCAATTAGTGAAAAAAACAAAACATGGTTCAGCAAACTCGCCCGTGATACTCCCAGAGGGTGTAAATCAAGCAAATCATATTATAAAAAAAGCATTTAGGAAACGCGGAACCCAAATCACAAAGCTTAGGATTTGGGGTTTTTACCAATTGAGTCTCCATCATCGTCAAGGTAGAAATTTCCAGTGGCTGCTCCAGCGTCATCCAGCGCTACGATAAGTCCGTAAGGGTTTTTCCGTGCAAGTTCAGTGTTGATAGCTGGTTCTTGCGTTGGGAAAATCACACCGCCGCGGAGGTGAACGTGGATGGCGTTCAATGGGGTGTCAAGGGTGGTAAAGGCTTTTCGAGTTACGAGCTAATGATGGAGAAAAATACAAAAAATATCAAAATTATGGGAGCTTTCAAAGAAAATTTTGGAGAATAATGACCCCCATCCGGCCGCTTTTTTACCTGCCCTAGTCTGAAATGATTTTAAATTATGCGCTCACCTCTTCCCCGCTGAAGTAATTGTACCAGCGAGCATCCGGAAATTAGCCGTTGACGCTTCGCTGGCCTTCATCGAGGACAGCAGTCACTAGAAGTCTACTTCCCCAGAGAAATTGCCTGTCGATCCCTTGGGCAATAGGGTCAGTTGGGAATTCATGCCAGAGGGCTCTGACGACGGTGGAACCTTCCTTTGCATGCTGGTAGAACAGGGTGTACAAGTACGGAAAAAGAGTGTAACGGACCAACAAGGCTTTCCTGGTCGAAGCTGCAACTTCTTCACCAAAATATCCGGGGTCTTGATCCTGCATATACGAAAGGATTAACTTTGGAAAAATTCAACAGCACAAGATTTGAAACTTTTTAATTTTCTAGAAAGTTTAAAATTTTTCGTTTTTCGTTAAAAACTTTCTGAAATGGTGAAGTGCTTACCCTAGCGCCGAGAGCGTTATGGTTTCTTGAGAATGTGTAAAAGGCGCCAAGTTGTTGCCAGCGTTGGCAGAGTTCCGCTGTTGACTCCTCGCCAAATTCGCAAATGTCTGATCCGACGAGAGGGACTCCAAAGTGGTTGTACTGAAGCATTCCAATGATTGAGTAGTGAAGATTTGACCACCTTGAAAAATTGTCTCCCAGCCAATGAGCAGCCCACTTCCCAACGCCTAAGTACTGTGAGCGGGTGAGTACTGCGCCACGCTTCCCAAGGGCCTCATGTACCCCACTTTGAGGTAAAATAATTAGATGATTGTCAACATTCCATATAAAGCAGCCAAAATCCCACCCCTGGGGTATCCCAATAGAAATCGTTTTTGACACATTCAATTTTTGCAGAAATTTCCCGCCTTGTATTAAAGGCTATCATTTTTTGGCAAGAAAACCATAGTTTTTTCTGAAAGTATTTGAAAATAGGAGCAGGAAAACTTAAAACGGCTCCTGCAAAAATTCTGATGAATGAATTGCCATGTTTGTTTTTGGATATGCTAGACTTACGCAAGCGTAGGCTCCGACTCGCTCCATCCGTAGAGGGAGTGAGTATTGTACTCAACTCCATATTCGTGAACTACGTCAGGGCGGAGGGTCTGATTGGCCAAAATTCCACTTTTCACACCTAAATTGCCCCAAATGACTTTTAGCGTCCAAGTTAAGGGCTCAAGTGAGTGCATGAGTCTGAATCTTTGCCTATTACTTTTACTCACCAGGGACGTATGGTGGATTGTTGTACTTGTTTTTGGCACAGCCTTGTTCCTTATCACCAGGACCCCAACTGGCTGGTTCGTTCATGTCCTAATGTAGCAAAGAAAAAACACAATGTTTCAGTAGGGTGCATACCTCATTAAACAAAGGAGCGCCAAAATTAAAAAATCTTTTGATTACAATCCAGAGCCCGTCGTATTCGATTAAATCATGAAATTCCTTAACGAGCGTGATTCACCAATTTCGAGTTGAGTTTTTCGAATAGTCAGGAAATAGTGTGGGCCCTGGCCAGACTTCCCCAACTGTGGGTGTACCATCAGGTCGCTTTGCCCAGACGTCCATTTCGTTTCCAAGGTCAAATGGGCGGTAGGTACCGGCAGGCTCTCGGTTGCTAATTCCAGGGTCCTAGGCATGCAAGGAAGTTCTCAAAATTTCTAGCAATTTTTGCAATGAAAAATATGCGGGGGGGCGGGGTGTGGATATTTGACTTACGAGGATTGTCACGAACTTGATGCCTTTCTGTTTGAGCTCTCGTACGTATTCAGGTAAACCAGCAAAATTAACCTTGTCGTACGTGAAGTCCAGAGAGCGTTCCATGATGTCGATGTCCCCGTACTGGACGTCGTGGGGTATGCCGTACATGGCTGTACGGTCCACTGCTGCTTTCATATTTTCTAGGCTGTTGTAACCCCATCGGCAGAGCTGAAATCCAAGGGCCCAGTATGGCGGGATAGGAGCTCGACCGACAACCTTGAAAAAACAGCATTTTATGGGGCTCAGTGGAAGCACAGGTCGTTTGCAGCGGCGATTTTCGGAGAGCTCGCACCTGTATTTCTCAATTCTGACTTTCACCGACAGCGGCCCGTCCGAGTGCGGAATCAATCTACTTTGATTCTGAGGTTAATGCTTCGAGTTTTTAACTTGAATTTTTGAGCTTTGGTTTTTGATTTCCGAGCTCGAGCTCTCTTACCTATTTCGAACTTATGAATTTTCTGATTTGAATTTTTAGAGAAATTTTAATAGTTTCCTAGCTTGAAATATTGATTTGGTAATAAAGTGATAAGCAACGAGAAAAATTGAATTTCACTCGTCAAAGCGTAAGGTGGAGTTTATGGGTGCTTTCTTTTTTACCTTCGTGTACTGCTGAACAGTGTTTTCTGGAGTCGGACCGAAAAAGAAATGAATATCAAGAAGCCCACAAATTGTCCTGTACGTCAAACCAGGTCCCGGCATCATTTTAAATTCTTCAATATAAATAACGTTCATGTTCAAAAATTCCCTCTTCTACAACCGTTACTTGGCGCCGCAAGATCTAAACGTGAAGTTCTTACCCATGGCGTTAGAGTTGACGATAATAACGGAATGGGTTTTCCCATCCTTTTCAACCACAGTGTAATACGGCTGAACTCCGTAAATGTTTACGTTCCCCTAAAACAAATTAAAATCAAATTATTAAAATGAAAAATTAAAAAAGAATTTTTTTTCCAGGTTGTTACTTCTGGTGGGTTATCTCTTGCCCAAAGTGGGAATTTTTGGAACTTGTTGAAAAATTGTTTAAACGAGTGCTGCTCATTTTCCCCGATTCCGTAGACATTTTCTGATGGAAGCTTGGTTGCAATTTGAATAAACTGGCCCCCAAGAGCAGTGTCAAAAACAAGGGCAGATGTTTCTGTTCTAATAACTTGGAAAGAGAAGGCGGGGCTATTTGAGAATTTGATGGAGTACATTAGGGTTGAAGGCATGGAGGTGGGTGGCGCTACTTCTAATTTGAACGGGACTTCAAATCTCTTTTCGTCAGCTGGGTAAATCTGCAGGAAATTCAAAATTCCAAAATTCTAGAAACGGATAAGACAGGAAGATTCTCGTCCCAAACCTTAATTCTGAGATGATGGTTATCCCAAAACTCAAAATCCGGAATGATGTTTTCAAACTCCCCTCCAAAATACAGCGACTCGTCGTGGGTTCTACTGAGGTTGACTCTGTAGCCAATAGGGGTCTCAATGGCCTCTCCAACCATTTTGTATCCATAGTCCGACGGTACGTAGCAAAATGGCGTACGCTCAGGGTCACCTGCACCAGCCACGCACCAAACACACCCCTTAGCTACGCATGCCTCTTCAGAAGCACCTGCTTGGGGGTGGCAGTCAACTCGCTCTGCCGCTGGAGCACAGGCGTTGGTTGTTGAAATCGCCGAAGGTGCATCCCCATTCCTCAAATAAGCTGAAAAAAACTGGAATTAAAACCAGCGGACCCTGGAATAAGAAATTCCACAAATTTGGCAAGGCATAATGAAAATAAAATAAAAATTATTGAAATGCACTTTACCGCCATTTATTTTGAGAGGAGTTAGTACCAAAATTGAAACCAGAAGCAAATGACTGATTTTCCGAGCCGTCTTTTTCGTATTTGCCTCAGAGGGTGTATACAGAGGCAAAAACAAATTAGATCTGTGCTAGACCCAGAATGGATTTATAAAGGATGAAAACAAAATTCTTAAAGGAATCAGTGAAAAGCACCTGACAGGAGATTAGATATTTTTCGAAAATATCAGAAGGAGCAGTATCAGAGGAATTTGGGCACGAACTTTTTATCGCAACAAAGGAAGGAATTTTCAAATCGAATTTCGTTCAAGAAGCATAAGACCTAAAATTTTCCTTTCTTATTCTTCCATAAAAAAATCGTGATTCCGTGAAATTAATTACAATTACAGCTCACTCGGCGGAATTTATATATAGGACTGGAGAGTCGGGAAAGCCAAAAATGCTCTAAATCCTTTTCAAACTCCAGTGTTACACAACTGATTCGGGGGATTATGATTACCTTGATAATAGACCATCTAGTTTTTTTTCGAAATTGACCTTCAAAATAAAAGGCTAGGGCAAGCTGGGCTGGATTTAGGTAACGTTTACATTTTGAGAGAATTTTTGCTTTACAAATGAATCTGATTCCTATTAATTTTGCTCATGTAAACCCTTTGGAACCCCTTGGTTCTGCGTAATACCAATGGGCAAGGTTCTCCGAATGGAAATGCGCTTCCTAATTTCTTATAGCTTCCCCACAAAATCCGGTTTTAAATTTGCCTTCAATGCTAAGCATTTTGAAATTGCCAAAGCTTAATGTTTATAATTTCGGCGCCCAGAGTCTCAAGAGGTGAAGGCTCCACCGAAAATACAATGTAAACTGGCAACGCTTGCCACGCTCCTTAGTGCCCGACCGTGCCTAAGCCCAGCAGCCCTGAGGATATAGAGTAAAGAATGTTCACGAAATAGGGTCTAAGTTTTCAAGTCATCCCATTTCGAAAATACTAAACTTAAAAATCTGAAAATGTTTTCAGGATATCCTTTGACTGCCAAATGCCATTTCTCCAAGTTTTCCGATTTTTAAGTTCAGTGTTTTTAAAATGGGACGACTTGATAACTTGGACAAAGGGTCCTTATTTCGTGAAAATTCTGTATTTTAAGTCAAAATCACACGCTAATTTTTTTATTTTACAAATGGGTCATGAATAGCGCTGGACCAGAAATAAGCGAGTTGCCAACTTACTGTATATTCAATCCCAAAAGAATTTTATCAACAGGGACCAAGGTTGGTAGACGGGGAAAGAAATTGAGGTTTACAGCCCTTATTTTGGTTGTCAAGGAACCTTGAACAGGGACCAAGAAGAGAAATAAATCAATCCGATTTGGTCAGCATTGTTGGTTCCCATGGCCCGCTACATTAAGGAGAAATCAAATCAACAAAGCTAAAAACTTTAAACCTAACTATTTACAATCTAGTAAGCCCTTTTTCAAAATGGCAGGAAGACAACTAAACGATACCCGAGGAGTGAGTATGCGCGGAACTAATAGGGGCAGGGGTCGAGGACGCGGGTAAGTATACAAAAGGATCTATAGTATAATCCAATCATTTCAGACAAAAAATTTCCTACCGAAATTTTAGCATCCCTGAAAAATAAACCCTGCTTTTTCGCTCCCGTTTAGAAATTTTATGTGCTAGTACGCCCCCGCGCAAATTTTTTTTGATCCAATACTAATGAGCATTCTCACATTTTAGTATTTTTTCTAGCTCGGAAACCGCAGCAAACCTTTCTTGAGCACTGGTCCGATAAGATTTACACGTGCTGAGGTTCCCTTGTAAATGCCTAATGACTTTTTTTTATTCTTCTCCAGGGGTGGCAACAGAGCTGGCAGCCGATGCCCACCTTGGAGTTACGAAGAAATAAGCGAGACCTTGTTGTATGTCGCCGAAGCCATTCGCCAACGCCGAACTTTTACTGTTGGCTGGCATTTATGTCTTGAAATGGAAGACGAGCAAGTAAGTGGAATTCATACTCCGAAACCTCAACCTTTAGTAATAAGGCTTCTAGAAATATAGACCGACAGTCAAGCCAAATAAGGTACTAGGATTCATTTGGCGGTCTGCCGGATAATAATTTTAGTAAAAATTTTAGTAATTTTTGCAAAAATGTTTTGGGAAATCTAAGAAAGTTTTGCATAAAAGCTTTCTTTCATTCTAGAGTTTTCCCATGGGCCATTGGCCCACGAGGAGACGCTCTTATTCAGGCTCTTATCTGCGTTTTCATTTGCTCTTATTCACAGGTTTCTCAACGGGGCCTGACACAAACTTTTAGATCGGCCGATTCTTACCTGCACTTGTTCAGACGTCGTATCCGGGATAGGGCAGGCCTGGAAGTATTGGCAAACGATCTAGGACTCGCTGAACGCCACCGAAGACAGCTGCGTGAGGCTTACTACCAATAGAGTCTCAAAAAGAGTTATAGACCCGTCACATTGGGTGGGGTGTGTAGCCGGGAAAAATCCCATGCTGTCGACTGGTTCAAAAACTCTTTCTTCTTAAACACTGTGTAAACCATTTCTTAGGTAAAGGCAATTGAATTACAACTAAATTTTTAAAGCATTCTTGAAAATAAGCTGTTGTGTCCCACTTTGTGACAATGTTCGTGGTAAACAAAAAAAAACCAGGCATCACTTTTCATCGATTTTCACCCAATAAAAAAGAATTCAATCGATGGTTAAATCTTATAAGGTAAACTCGTAATGTCGTTATGTGAAACTAATGTGAAGCATCCACTATAGGGGTACTCAAGAACTATACGAGCCGTCCCGTACAACCGTATTTCCGTATACCGTAAATATTCTCGTATGAAGAACCCCATCTCCCCAATGCATTACTTTACTTTTCCGCAATACCAACTTTCCGAGGGTAAAACCCTTGGGAAAAGACCCGTCGTATCCCGGAGGGACCGTATTAGTAACTACCTGGGTCCACTTTTTGGATTTTTTGACTATTTTTTGGGCATTTGATTTTTACACGTTTCAGATCATTCTTATTTAGTCGTTTTCAACCATTTTTCAAAAAAAAAATCCAATTTCGAATTTTTTTTTTTTGAAATTTCCATTTTTTTTTTTTGCAAAAAGTTTAAAGTTTGGAATTTAAGCAAGTTCCACCAATTGTTTTAGTCAACCCAACTGAAACCAACGTGTAGAATTCTGTAGAGAAACTGATTTCTCTCCATTTTTCTGTAGAATTTCGTAGATTCGCTTGGGAACGCGCTCTGGAGAAATAAGTCTACAGAGAAAGGAAATCTCTTCTCATTGAGCGTTTTCTATAC
>JABASM010001781.1:0-13050 GCA_019776545.1 Brachystomella parvula | reverse complement strand
GAGTGAGATCATGGTCCAGGCGGAAGTGGCATATGCCCAGTAGATCATTCCACTAATCATGGCCACTATCCCTAAGTCTGACATGAGGATGAGCCACTTGTGTTTCTGTTGGAAAAGGGGAGAGGAGGGCATGAAATGAGTTGTGTAGCGTCCCTCGTACTTCTGCCCTGACATGTGGAGGAAGAAGTAGGCAGGCCATCCCAAAAGAAGCATGGCCACGAGGGTGACAAGTGTAAAGAGCGGAGAGGCCTCAATTGCCTCCTCCCATGGGGACGGCTCTCCTGTTGCCCGGTACTCGGACTTTCGGCGGGGTACGTAGGCTTGATCCAAATCCGTATGAGCAGTAGAGGCATGGTGCTGTGCATGAGAAATTCTCCAGGAGTGGTAAGGTACCTGTACGTTTATTCAAATTCCAAATTTGAGAATTCCCGGGGATAAAAATATGGTTTTGAGCTTACCAAGACTAGAGTATGGAGAACGAATCCGATTGCGTTGTTTATTTGCTTGAAATCACTGAAGGCCATGTGACCGCACTCATGCCTGGACAGAAAAAAAACAAAGAATTTAATACCCCCAGATGAAAATTGGTTTTGGGAATAATAGGAGCGACCTTGGGAGAGTCGTTTCGGAAATTAATTCGATTCCCATACGCTGTGCCCAAAGGAGCCTACAGGAGCCGCACTCAGGGGCTCGAGATAACGAACGGCTTGCTCTTAGGTAGGTTTAAGACCTAGGGACCTTCCCATGGGCTCCCGTGGGACAAAATGAAAACGAGATTTTTGGATAGGCTCTTGATAGTAGATTTAGATCTTTTTGATTCTTGCGAGTACAGAAGCGAGCTTTGGGAGAGTCATCCCAGAAAATGGTGATTTTCCCAAATGGTTTGCCCGAAAGCCATGAATTAAATGTGCCTACTTGAACCCACTGGTTTCTTAAGGCAAGCGGTTTCCCACGGATGATGCCACCGTGTAGTTCTTAAAATATTATGGTTACACATCTGCTTATTACGGGTAAAGCTTCTAGGAATCTGTTTGCTATTCAATTTCCCAAAGGACTGACCCATAGTTCCCTAATATTTTTTCATGCGGGCCCATTGCTACCTTGAAGAAATCTATTGAGACTTTCCGTAATTTACTTACGCTATGATCCAAATCCCGACACCAGCGGCACCCTGGAACCACCTAAAAATATCAAAACTCATTTTTACATTCAAATATTTTTTAGAAATCCATCACTAGCACCGGATTCTAGATTAAAAAAAATTAGACTGCCCGTGTAAAAAACTTTTTATGCAAATCAACCGAGCTTTTTAAACCTTTACGGGTTTTTAAACGGTCATAAGGATTTCCAAGGAAATAGATTCGTACCAGTAGGCCGGCCACAGTAGGAGCCTTGCGTAGTACGGGGCATATGGTATCCAGGTGGCAGAATACATGAGAAGAGCCACAGCAGCGAGGTTAGCGACCGTGTAAGCAAGGGACTTAAGGAGACTTCGCTGGAAGAGGTGTGGTGGGATGGAGTCTCGGAGTTCCTTAATGGTGAAAGTAGGTGGCTCATACATTTCCTCATACTCTTCAGCGAATGTTTTCTGGTTGAGGCTGGAGAGGTCATTCAGTGGCGGTCGCTGTCGCCGTTTCTTTACTGATGAGTCCTCTGCTGGTTTTTCAAGGGTTCGAATCGGACGGAGGCTCATTTCAGATGGCTCACTTGTTGGTGGCATTGGAGCCATTATTTTCTAAAATCAATGGAAAAAAATAAACGCTTCAAAATTATGTTCAATGGAAATTAATAACAGCTCACAGAAATCTAATTATGTCTTCCTAATTACAAATCTAGCTTTTCTATCCCGGATTTCTTGTGCCAAAACCTTTATTTCCAACCCTTTGTATAAGGACAGCCAAAAGGAAACTTCGCCAAGAAACGGCTTGGGTAGGAAAAAAGTGGAACGACGAAGAGATGATTTGGAGGTGGAGAAAGTCAGAGAAAGTCACTACGTGGACATTTCCAATTTATGGAAAAAATTCAAGGAGAAGCTTCTAGAGTTTAGCTTTTTGCTCCCCAAAACTTGTCTTTAGGAATTCATGAGGGCTGATTGCAGGGTTCTAGAACAAAGAAATCGATTCACTCTTCATTATTTAGAACCCGAAAATAGGGTCAATAGAAGCAGACAATTTTATCCCCTAAACTTTCCTTAAATTCCCTAGTTGCCAATTACAGAAGTTAGAAAAACCAATTAAAGGAAACCAAAAATAATTTGTCATTCTCAGCTTTCTTTGTAGCTCAATTTGTCTAAAAATGGTGCAGTTTGAACACATCGACTCGGGGTGGGGTGACGTGAAAATTTTAGCACAGACACGTTCAATAGACGCTAGCCTCGCGAAAGCGTAGATGTGAAAATGAATATAAATGGAGAAAAAAGAAAATTAAAATAAAATCAAAAATCAAAAAAATTTGCATCAAAATCGAAAAGGATAAACACAATTAAAAAAACTACAAGCCAAAAAACGATGAGAAAATAAAAATTTAATGTGTAGCACCAAGCGTTTGACATGGAATTTGGACTAATCGATAGGACAGGGGTGCCTTTCAAAATATACGAACGGCAAAAATCAAATTCTTCTTGATGAGTGACAGGTCGATGAAAAAGTACACCGAATGAATCGATGAATAAACAATTTTGGCACGAGATAAAAATCTCAATGGCGGATCCAAAAATTCGCAAATCGTGAGCAGTACAGTACTACACCTTTAAACAGTGCGATAATTTTTTTCTTTGAAAAGATCAACCTTTCAAATTAGTGTATTATGATCATTCCTCATAAATCCTGAAACAAACAGGAAAAAATATTGTGTATTTTTTTTTTGCATAATTTAGTTCTTAAACAGAAAAATATGAAAGCCTGGACGTGTTGAGAATGAGATATCTTATCCTGCGGCCTCACTCTAATGCTTCTTCCGGTAGAACAGAACGTCACCGCTATCTTCAATAAAGACGCAATTCCTCACGGACCTGTAGAGAGCCTTCCAAACCGGCGTACGGTCGTAGTAGTAGTATTCTCCCAATTTTTCTTTGAGATATGGCGTAGCCTTAATTGCATTGTAAAATGACATCTGTGAGAAGAGGTGATGAGCAACATGGGAATCCTGGATGTGATGGAGTGCATGATTGAGAAACCACCCATAGTCCCGGTCCACTGTGGTCAGAGCCCCTCGAACGAAATTCCATGACTGTGGAGAGTAGTGTGGCAGATAGACATCAGTATGCTGGAGAAGTGTGATTGTGACGAGCCAAGCATTGACCAGCAAGTATGGGATTCCATAGAACTTGACCATCGTCCAGAATGAAGTCATGTAGACCCCGGTGGCAATTAGAGCAATTACAACGACTAGCCCAGCATCTGAGAGTAAGACTTGCCCACGGTGTCGCTTCTCAAAAATCGGAGAGCTCGGCTGGAAGTGTGAAGTGAGCTGAGGGAACTTTTGTCCAGACTTATGAGCGATTAGGTAGGCAGGCCATCCCAAGAGCAAATACGTAGCAACGGTATAGAAGACGTATAGGGGGGATGACTCCAGTGCCTCCTTCCAGGCTGAGTGCTCTTCTTCAATGACGACCTCTGAGCGCTTCTTAGGTACGAATACGGTGTCCTTTCCAATATGTCCAGTTGAGGCATGGTGCTGGGCATGGGAGATTCTCCATGGGTGGTAAGGTACGAGAAGGAGAGAGTGAAGAACGAGGCCAACAAGGTTATTCACCGTTTTTGACTCGGAAAATGACTGGTGACCACATTCATGAGCAATTACCCAGATTCCAGTGGAAGCTACGCCTTGGAACCACCAGTAGACTGGCCATAGGACTGCGGCCAACAGCGGTGGAGCAAATGCATGGATAAAAGTTGCGGCGTAGAAGAGAGCACTGACAGCCAAAAGATTAGCAACCAAGTAAAGTGAGGACTTGAGCAAACTTCGCTGAAAGAGATGCGGGGGGATTGAGTCACGGAGTTCTTTGATTGTGAAGGGAGGCGGGGTGAAGGACGACTCGAGTTTTGGAATAAAAGTCTCCTTCTCTACATCAGTGAGGTCATTAAAGGCTTGAGTCTTTCCATCTCTCCCTGCCAGTGCACGACCATTGAGAACGGAACGCTGGTCCAGGTATTCTTCCACAGGAAATTGTTCCCGATTTTCAGTAGTAGGTGTTGGCGTCATCTTAAGATTCTGGAAAAATGGAAACAAAATGAGTTACGATTCAAAATAAAAAGGCAAAAGAATGAATAAATACAAAAAAAATCAAGATCACGCTGCTAGGGCTACAAATGTCTAAAATCCGCTTTCCCTGACTCAGGGAAAGTCAAACCATGCAAGAAATCAATTCATATCGAACCAAAACTACAAAACCAAGCAATCAAGAAATAAAACAAAGAAAATGGACAAGATTTATGTCAAAGGCACCTACGAACCTTGGGCGGCCTTGTTACTGAACTGACATCCGGACGACAGGAGAACCTAATGATGATGGAGTTTTCTGAGAAAATGGCGAGCGGTGGCCTACTCTTATGGAGGAATAACGAAACGGGAGTAGGAGTAGGGAGGATAGAAATGGGAATGGCTAATGAGGAAATCCCGTTCGCTCGTTCCGACTGTCAAAAGGGTTTAAGTATTCATAAGTGTTCGCCTACTCTCCTGGCCCCTTTCCAGCAGAACGCAAAGTCCAGTGAGTCCAGTGCTCGAATAGACAATATTCCACCACATCATCATTAAAAAGAAGCCGATAAAATTGTGAGGGTGAAGGGAGTCAGTAACGCTCTGTTACCAATAATGATAGTCCGGGCCATTCTCTATGGTCCGGGCAGGAGGAAAATAATTCGGAGTGACAGGTTCCATTATTGTTGCGGAAATATTTTTTCGCAATGGAATTGGGGAAAAAACCATCATAAACGGGATTGCAAGATATTAATTAAGATTATCTCAGAACGCCCAATTCCCACGCCACTCCACGTGCACATGTTCAGACGAGCAAAAAATGATTAAAGGGCCTGATATCCAATGCAGTTTCATGCAATTATTCATTCATCCTCACCGTTACTTCAGCCAGTGAATCTGCAAAAATGCAGTAGCTTAAATTCAATTCACCATGTCCTAACCACATTTCATTTTTGCCAGCTTCTCATTTTTTGCATATTGCAAAGACAAGGGCATTAACTCCTTTTCTTAACAAGAATGATGATGATACTACACAACGAAGTGGAAAAATTGCTAAGGTAATCTAACAGCCTACATATATGAAGATGACACGGGGCCTGCCGTCATCATCATCATGAGGTGATCAGACTTTTGGGATGGCACGATGCATGTATGAATGGGATGACTGGAGATAAGCCCACGGCCTACAACTCGTGCTATTATTTCTGGTCTGGATGCATCACCCTATCTTCATGATAACGAAGGTCAAAGGATTCCACAGACAAGAGCGAAAGTCTAAGTCAATCAAAACCCAGATCCGCATAGTTGATGAGACTGAAACAATGACAGACGATTGTTGTTACACAGCTTAAGGCAGGTGACTTATGACCTCATTCTCTGCGCTTCTGTCACACTAACTTTGACCCGTCGCGTGCGGATTCTTACATTGGATTGGATTCGGATTCCCTTGCTACACTATAATACCACCGTTCCAGCAAAATTACAGGCCGTCCTTGAATCGCTGATGACCTTGTTCAGCATCTGGCATTGTTACGCTACTGTTAAGGTCTGAGTTAGTAAGAAGAATTACAGAATCACACGCTTGTCATTATAAGAGTATAACAATAACAATGACATGAATCAGAGTAAAATTAACTTACCTAAAAAACGGTGCCCCAGCGACACGTCTCCAGTAAATTGAATTCCTTCCCTGTGACCTGCAGTTCCGTGTTTCACAACCTGTCAATTTGACCTCCGTCTACCACCGGCTCCAAATGACGAAAGGAAGAGATCGACGAGTTTCTGGCCAGAAAAACGGGTCGGATGATGATGATTATTTCACAGACACTGCGGCTCGGGGTGGGTTTTTTTTTGCCCCTCCTTATGCACATGCAAAAAAGAGGCTTGAGCTTACCGTTATGGACTTTGGACTCGAGGCATGCAGACCACCCGTGGTAGAAGTATAGGAAAGGAACTTGCTCTCTACTTTCTTGCCAAAATCTTCACATTTATATTGCAAAATGGGAAAGATTCCCTATTCCGAACGACCTTCGGAACATTTTACGTACAGACGCAGAGAGAAAACTCAAGGGGAGAGAAAGCGGAGAAGAAAAAGTAGGGTGCTTTCCCTTCCTCACTTTCCCTGACGTCATCGTCTCTCTCACAGCAGCAGGAGAACGAGACTGACTTTATACCATTTTCTATTTCCATTTTATTTTTGGGATGAAAATCCGGAGATGAAAATGCTAGGCCCAAGGAAAGTTACACTAGCATGAAAGCTTTCCGGCACGCAAACTGCGCCTTACACCTCCGCCAGATTCAGATTCACTTGAACGAGTGAAAGTTCAACTTTCACTCTTTCGGAAATGGAATGGAAATGAGAAAATCCCATTATTACCAGGCCTTTTGAATTTTTCCTAGCCCTAGGTCACTACGTGTTCTAGGCCCTATAGAATTAAAGATTAAAAAGTCTATATACTTTTAATTGTTTCACGAAAAAGGAAACAATTTAACAATTTACAATAATTACTGGTAGATTCTGAGGATTTGGATTTTTACTATTTTATCGGTTTCAGAAATCGCAAAAAGATTTTAAAATTTTACAATTTACAAAATTGTAAATTTTAAAATTTTTTTACAAATTTTCAATTATTCAAATTTTACAAAAATTTTACAATTTTGTAAATTGTAAAATTTTCAGTTGCTGCCTGAATGGAGGTGTAAGCTCCTGTCAACTTCTCACAAGTCCCTTAAGTAACCATTTAAAGAGTAAATTTTTTAGCAATAACTACAAAATCAACTTCCTTCCCCTTTTGACCTTTGGGAATTATTGTCCAGAGCGGAAATGTTGCATCGATTCTGTGAAGTCAGCCTGGCTGGAATATTTTTCTAATAAATTTTTAATCCTGGGTTTGGTCAAATGTGAAAGTAAATATAATTTAGAATAAAAAATTTTGAAAACTATAAAATTAGCATTGGGCCGAGTGTAGCAGTGTAGCTTGGTCATTTTAGGGACATGAGGGAGGCCCGTACAGTGCGCGCAAGAATTTCAGCCGAGGGTTACGTTTGGCCTGATACAGATTTGGCGAGCGGTATCAGCCAAATTTTCGCAAGCCCCAGTGCGGAAAAAGAAATGCACCAGAGCAAAAAACCTGGAGAAAAATTTTTGGTTTCAGACTTTAGGCTTTCTTGGGTTTTCGCTGAGCAAAACTGTTAGCCGAGAACTTTTGGGACCTTTTTCTACGAAATATTTGGTGGGTGCCTATTAGCTTTTGCTGAAATAATCTTCCTGTTTCTTATCAAGAGATCCATTTTCCCACAATAACCGGTTTACATGGAAGCCGGCATACGGAGAGCATGGGAATTTAGTTTCGGGGGAGTTCGTGTCATCTGCAAGGTCAGAATGACCTTTCGCGTGATCAATAAGTGACCAAACACCTTCCTCGCACCCCGAGTAAAGCTCGCTTCAAAATTTCAAATTTTTTGATACACGCATCTCGGAGAATGATTGGGTCAACAAGATGGCGTCAAACATAAAGCATAGAGAGATAAGAAATAGCCGGGTCGCTCGGCTAAACTTTTTTGAACAAAAATTGGCAATTTGTGAAATTCTAGAATTTTTGAGGTTTAAATATCTGAAGCGGCTCACCATCCGTTAAGTTAAGTTGTAAATTGCAGATTGTAAATTAATAAATCTCTATGATAGGACCCTGGCAATAAAACTCACCTGTGAACCTTCAAATATTTCTCAACCCAGGAAAAAGCCGAAGGAGAGTGTTATCCTACATGCTTTTTTTCTTCTTACCTTGAATTCCTAAATTCTAGATCCAAATTCCGAAACAAGGTAGACTTTTTCAAATCAGTATCCGTCTGTATGCAGAGCAGAGATTTTAGAGGTACGTTTGAACTCTTTATGAGTCACAATTTAAGACTGAGCATTCAATTTATAGGTAATAGCAAGTACCATTTCTTAATAAATTGACCCTACTTAAATCCAGTTTTTCTCACACAGAAAAAACACGCAAGGTCAGTCTTTTTAATTGAAGTTAGCGTAAGAGGAACCCCTCCCCACCCTCCTGTATGGCATCCGTAACCGAAAAAATTGTTCCTTCCTCAGGGCTTGTCAGGCAACCAGTCAACTGCATCTAATTCATTAATTGTCGCGGAAGCTCGTTCATTAAACTGAATGAGGAAAAGTAGTTGAAGAACCATAATTGCTTGAGATTTGCCTGTAGGAGCTCAAAACTGAGTCCTGCATTTGCATAATACTTACATCATAATTGTTACTTGGGACCGAAAATGTCAGGAGTTTCATTTCAGCGAAACGTCACTGCAGCCTGAAAAGTAACATGGAAAAGAACGGTCCGCAAAAGAAGAGAAAAATTTTTCTTGAGGAATCGAAACTATAATTGTGTCGAAAACGATTCCTACGGGTGTGACCCACTAGCCTGTAAAATCCGCCATTTTTCATCGCTGAGTAATAGAAGAGAAAAAAAACACAAGAATTGTTTTGAATACGTTCCTCTCGGCCCAATGTTTTGAAAGTTGGGATTCTGGCAATTCGATGCTTGGATGAAAGTATACAGCAAAACTTCATGATTCCAAAAACTGAGTGTAGGACTGCCGAAATCCAAAATTTCCAAAATTTTCGCATTCAAAAAAATGTTTGCAAACGGCAAAGTCAGCCCTCTGTGAAACTACTATTTTTTCTTCTCTCTTCCATTACCCAGTGAAAACAAAATGGCGAATTCACGTCCTTTCACGGGCAAATCTGAGTATCCCCTGCGATACATTTCCGACATGTTACAGACTTTCGATTTTTGGAGAAAGATTTTTTTCCCGTCTTACCATCCTTTTCTGTCTGTGATAAAGCACACATTTTAAGGAAATGAGATGGCAGAGGAAGTTATGAACAGAGTTTAATTTACAGAAGCAGAAATGCAGTTGAACGCCTGCGGCTGTGACCTTCTGACATGAGGGAACGAAGGTTGCTCAGGTGCAGTGCTATTAGAGCACTTCGTGATACGGATACATCCCCGTCGATAGCCCTATAGTTAAAAACAACAGACATGCCTCTTATTTAAGGCTTATTGTTTAAAACGAGCAAATTTTTATTACTACAGCTATAATTTACATCCTATCCTTTAATTACTCCTACATTCCCTGCATAGTAATTATAGTTTACAATAGTAAGTGTGATTCTTCACCTGAAAGTGTCAAAAGGAAAACATGATTAATATCTGCTCTTAGTTAATTTACTAGGTTCGATGAGCCAAGAAATAGTCTCAGTCCTTTCCAACGCCTTCCCCAGACGATATGTTGACAAGGTCAAAAGTTGTCTAACAAGAGAATTCAATTTTCTGAGGTCTGGGGTAAGAGGTAGGTTTCCTTACAAAATCCCAATCGCAAAATACACTTAAAAGCAAATCTCCAAATTAATTCATTTCATATTTCAACTATATTTATTTTTTGGAGATTGCTTGGGATCAGAATCTTAATTTGCATAAAGGGGTCATCTTCATTCTCTTTTCGTCAAAGAAATAACTAAATAAGCACCATGTCCAAAAACTTGTCAACCTTCAAGGGATGAGTGACTGTCTGAAAGAAGTCACATCTCCTGAGATGAAAACTATAAAATAAGATTTTTTTTCCACTGCCACCAACAATTACAAATCAGAAGTTCTAAGAGGATATCCCTCCAAATCCACAACAATGAAATACGTAAGTTGCGAACAAAGGAAAAACTTTGCCCGCTCCTCAAATTCGGAGAACAAAGCGAAAGCGTTCCCGCTCTTTTTTAAATTCTCTTTGTTTTCAAATATCTAGTCCGTCCCCATCTTCCTTCTGCTCGTTGGAGTAGCAGTTGGACAGTTCCAGAACAACAATCAGTTCCAGCCCCAACAAAATCAAAGATTTGATCAGCAAGGTGGCCAACAGCCGTTTCAGGGCAACAATCAGCTACAGCCCCAACAAAATCGATTTCCGAATCAGCAAGGTGGCCGACCGCAGTTCCAACGCAATCAGAAAGATTCTGAAGTGACCATTATCAGGCAATATTTTGAAGCCCAGGATCAAGACGGATCATCATGGTGAATTTCTAAATACCAAAAGCCTGCCCTTCGAACTTTAATTTCAAACGTACAAAAGTTCGGTTTTCTGATTTCTAGGGGATTCCAGGCATCTGACGGAACTGAGCAACAAGTCAGACAGTATTTCAAGAACGCTGGAAATGAACTTGGACGAGTTCTCGTCCAGGAAGGGTTCTACACCTACTACGATGCTGACGGGAAGCTCGTTAAGATCACTTACATTGCTGACGAGGGAGGGTTCAGAATCCTTGAGGACAACAGACTTTAAGTACAGAGTACCCATTTTCTTACCTATTTTTCAATTTTTTACGCTTAAAGCCCTACTTTCCTCTAGTTCTTCCATGTATCTTACTTTTTTGACTTTTCTTATCTCTTTGTTTCATAACAAATAAAAAACTTGGCTCAGGTTTCACAGAAACAGCTTAGAGAGAATTATGACGGAGGAAGGGAAGCAAGGTTTATTTTGTCGTTGCATAATTTGCATTATGCAACTAATTAAGTGATCATCAGAAATCCATTGTTAGAAAACAGGCGGAATTTATGTAAGTTTTATGGTTTTACAGAGAAACGTATAAAAAAGGATAGCCCCATCTCACTCCTACCAGGCCACTGAACGGCCCATTTCGGTCACTGCAGAAAAGCGTTAATTTAACCCGCAAAAANGTATAAAAAAGGATAGCCCCATCTCACTCCTACCAGGCCACTGAACGGCCCATTTCGGTCACTGCAGAAAAGCGTTAATTTAACCCGCAAAAAGTCAGGGTATTTGGAGGAGTTTCGAGATGGCAGCCAAGCCCTTGAACAAGCGTATAACTTAATTAAAAAAATGTGCTTGGCTAAAAAATGGAGAAAGCGTAGGTTTAAGCCTGGGTAGGTTAAAAGTTAAAATTAATAAGTTTGCTATGCACCACTATGGGCCAGGGATAGAGTATTCCGGGAATCAATTATAGAAATAGCAGAAAATTCCCTAGAATCTCTTTATTCAACAGAAAAAAGGCATAAAATATAGCCTGCAGCCTTTCTTTGACCTCAAGAGGTCAACAAAGGTCACTCAGCTGACTCCACCGATCTGGACAAACAATACGTCAATCGAAAGGGCTTGGTCCCCGGATTCTAAAAATGTAATAAACTTGACCTTTCTAACCTATCACGTGGCCCCCAGAGGTCATTAAAGGTCCAACACAAGCTTTCGCGGCTTCTGACGGCCATGTTTTGGGTCAGAAAGTGCAAGTGTGGTACATTTTTAGAATCAGTGGACTAAGCCCTTTCGACAGCCCTGACAGGGGCTGTGATCCCTGAAAGAATGGGAAGTAGCAGCTAGTAGCAGGCCAAAACAAAGATCATACCAATACAATCATTATGCAATTAAAAAATTTGAAAAAACTACCGGGGATTCATGGGGATCTGGGAAGTAAGTTGATCTCTATCTCCTGCATGCAAAACCGAAACTTTACTTCCGCCTCAAATTTTTATCTCTGCCCCTAAAATTAAAACCTTTGGCGGAATAATAGTACCAATTGACCTTAATGAATTTCCATACACCGCCCGTGGATTTGCCGGATTCACATTAATTCCCGTTTTGAGGGGTTGCTGGCCGACAGTGTGCACCAAAGCTTGATGTAACAAGAATCGATGCACAAATGTGCACCGCCTTCCGCCTTCGTTCCAAGGGTTAAGGAGACTCCTCCTGCGCTCTAAACCTTATACTCCTCTCCGCGAATTCAAGGACCCTGGACGGACAGGGGGATTGACAGCTTGGGCGTCTAAGAAATGGCTGCCCGAAATCATTAGCTTTGGTGTAAGTTCTCATATTTTTCACATCTGCATAAGAAGTGGTGGCGATCCGACTTCACATAAGCACTCTTTAGGTGAGTTTACGTTGAAGAAGCTTCAAGCTTTATCCAGAAAACCTTCCAACCTTCCTTTACCTAAAGAAATCCAACGATTTAAGGTTAAGTTTTACCTGGGTTTACGGAATACCTGTCGAGCTGACCTTGGCCTTCACCGGTCAATGCAGTATAGCTTCCCTTCTTTTGGACGAGACCTAGCGGTACTAATTTTTTCAGAAGGAAATACTCTTTCATGCAGTGAAAAAATCATACAAAAAAATTAAGGCGTCATTGAGAAATTCCGATTCTGCCAGACCCCTCCAAGATTCCCAGCCAAATCAAATGGGATTCTATGGCCACCTGCGCCCCTCTAAACATCAACCAATCGAGCTGAAATTTTCAGGTCAGGTTTCGAAGATTTTTAGACGCTGAGAACCTAACATTTCCGACACGGATCATTTGCGGGCCATTATATTCTTCAATCCTGGCACTCAAAAGAGGCTTGATTCCCCCCCGCCCACACAGGCATACAAACAGCTCAAATAAAAAGAAGATGTTATCTAGGAATTGCTCCCGATCAATTAGTGGGAGGCGCTTCTTTTCTTATGAAGAAAAAATTGGTAAGAGCAACCTAACAACCATACTGTGTAGTGGGGTAATAGCAGACGTTTTTCAGCTTCGTCACTAAACAAAACCTACTAAAGAAGCCAAATTTTTTTGGGCTCTAACCTAACTAAAGAGGGAACGGTCTGGGGTTACCAGCGACTTCTAAGTTGAATTTAGGTTTAATCAACTCAGCATCATATCCGAAGCAGCATATAATTTTTCTAGCTGCCAATAATGGCCCCTGTGGTGGGAGCCATTAGGTGGGGCAGTTGCTGCTTGGCGCATAGAAATGTGGATAAGAGAGAAAAGAAGCGTCTTTTTCTCTCAGCCAGTGAATGATGATGATGATG
>JABASM010001780.1:0-13052 GCA_019776545.1 Brachystomella parvula | reverse complement strand
TACAAAAGTTGGTGGTATTGGTGAGTACTAACTATCCGCCATAAGCTTCATACAAATCCATCGAATGAACTTGTTCTGGTTGTTGACTTTCGTACCTTTTTTGAGAAAAAGCGATGAGAGCATCACTGTTTCCAATCTTTTCAGTGCCTTGAATCAGAAAATCAGGGACAGATGACCACACTCACGGTGTGAGTGAGTTCAGGCACCGGGCTCAATAAACCATCTTCTGCAGTTTAATTCTTTACTCTCTCGGGTTCCCTGAAAACAACTTACAGCTCTTCTAGGCTGTACTTGGGTAAGGTAGAAACCAAAAGTACGGCTCAGCGGTCACTGCAATAACTACGAGTTTGGATGGTATTCGTTACGGTTAATCGTCCAAAATAAACATCTCACATACATCTGGGCAGCTTTTAAGGCGTAATTTCAGTAACCTAAAGGATAACCTTACCGCAAAAATTCCATTAGAGCGAGGCCCGTTAAAACTGCGCGTGTTGTTATGAAATTAAGGGGCTTGGGTTAATTTCTGAAAAGCTAATGCGTGACTTTATAACGGCGCGAGTTATTAGAATGCGAAACTTGATGGAACATTTACGGTAAAACGGTTGCACTAAAGTAGTTAAACCATCTGAAAAAAATTTAAGCTATTCGGAGTCCGACTGATGTTTGCGGATATAATCGGTGTTAAACCCCTGAAAAAAAGATGTCCAAGTATTTTAAGCCGTTTAATTTGGAAGCTAATACGTCAGATATCACAAGGTACGGTAATTACCTTTTAGCGCTCGTGCGGTTATCGACATATTAAAACTGAGCTTTCCATGAAACTATCAATTAAAGTTCATTAGTCGAAATAAATTCAATTGCTTCTATAGTAAATAGAAGAGACCTTTGCCTAAGTAAAACAAATTTTTCCAGTACATTGAACCTCAGCCCTTCGGACGAGTATCACTGAAAGTAATAAATTGCTATTCACTAAACAATTGCCTGCGAGGTGAAATGAAGGTCACCAACTTCAAAACTGGTCTCCTTTACGCATCGTTGGCCGTTTGGACCGTTGTTACGACTGCTTCTGCCGAACAACCGCCTTCAACCGGTTTAGTATAGCCATTCTCTATTTTCTTGAACAAAAGTCCAACTTTAGAATATTTTAGGGAACACGAACTGTGTTTCTGTACCAGCCCAGAGTTATGAGCAATTTCTCGACTCCCTTCATCGTGACACCCATTACTACGCTGGACAGTTTGGAGGAAAGGAATTCCTTATTTTTCCAGTCAAGGAATGCTCATATTCCACATGCTCAGATCTTTGTGATCTTTTCGGCGTGAAGTCGAATTGTCTTTCAAAAGGCAAACTCTCACCATTGTGCGTCTGTGGACCTCGCGCTTAAAATATTACGCATATTCCTGATTCCTGATTCAAATCCCTCTATCAGCTTTGAATAAAAATAAAATGGGTTGAGTACAGGGACGGAACTTGAATTTTACCCACTTTTGAAAGTTAGATAACTTTAAGACGGGTTTGCAAATAAATCTGAAATTCGGCAGACTTACTATAAGTAGGCTGTCCTTATGAAGCACCATATTTCAATGCTTTTCGCTGAACTATCAGCGAAAACACCGCTGGAACGCATAATTACATTTCAGCAAGTTTCCAGAAACTTTTTTTCTAAAGAGATGCTCCGAGAAATCGCTTGGCTTTAAAGTTTTGCTAGCAGCGTTTCAAGGCAGCTTTGAAACATACCAGTACTCTACTGTGGAAAGTTTCACTAACTTAAGTCAAGTTAATACGAGCTTATTCACCTCTTAGCACCAAGAGGTTTTTTTTGAAAAAGTTGCTTCTTTCTGCCAGCGGCGTCTGTTTAAGGCGGCTTAAAAATTTTTGAAATTAGTATAGCTATTAACTAAGGCTCTCCCAGTCGTTTTAAAATTAACATCTGAGAATTTGGTCGCTTCCACTCGCTTTGGTCTGAAGGGAAAGTCAGGACACAAACTTTCCTGTGACCTTTCCGGCTTTGAAGAGCGGCCTACTGCCAATTTTCTTCCAAAATTCACAAAATTTGATTTCTAGCGAGTCAGAGTGCCAGGAATGTTTCTACGAAGTTTCAGGCAAAAATATTTACGCAAGAAAAAACTAGCCACATCTTAAGTCTTATGCTGAGCTTATGCTTTTGAGACCGTACCGTGGCGGCCAAAAATTAAAAATGCAGCCTTTGAAAAGTGACAAAAACTTTTGTTTTCGTTTTTTGGCTGCCATATTTTGAAAATAATAAGAGTTAAAGGTTGATTGAACGCAGTTTCAACATCTACACAAAAATTTGAATATTTTAGACTGTTCAAACCTTAAACCATCTAAAAAAAAAAACTGCACGGTACCCTTCGCCTGGAAGCCTGAAGTTTGTCTCTCTACTTTTGGAACATACTTTAGCTACTACAGTATGGAATTTAACGACATGGAATTTGGGATAGGGTTTTAACCCATCGCCCCCCTTCCCAAATTCCATGTCGTTAAATTCCATACTGTATATACTCTAGAAGAACCGTCAAACCAAACCCACCACTACTGAAAGCTAACCGAACTCTTGCGGCCGTGTTGCAGCCAAAGATCAAGGGTAGTATATATTGAATCAGAGCTGACTTATAGACTCATAGGTTGCCCAGAGGTCAAGAACCTGACGTTTGGTGACCTCCGCAGACCAAGTCAATTTGAATTCGGAAAAATGACCTACACCACTCGATTCTACGCTAAAAACAGGGTAAAGTTAGCAAATTTCTTTTTGGCTTTCCTAACGTTATTGTGGCGGTGTCCTTTCAAAAAAAAATGTGCAATTTTTTGCTTAGTACTTATAGTATTCTCGAGGTTAAAAACTTAGTCCCTTTGGTTCAAGTAGTCGGATTATCAAATTAACTGCGGTCAATACATAACATTTGGAATTAGCTTGTGTTTTTCTAGCAGGGCTTACGGAACCCTCGTCCAATCATCCAATTCCTCCATATCTTCGTATGTCCTGCGGTGACTGATTTTAATACCCAAACCTAAAGCTATAAACACACTACCTATACAAACAGAATTTTTCACCGTTCCCATTTTTGAGTTATCCAAAGAAGCTTGTTCCCGCACCAAAAAGAAAAAGAAAATGCGTTTCGTTGTCTGGGATTAATTGCCTTAGCGGCGGTTGCAGCCAGGTCAGGCCCTTGGATTTCAAGGTCGGAGGCCTGGAACGAAATGCGAGGCCACTGGCTCTGCTCCCTCACTCTCCAGCAGTTCCCAGACAGGTGAATGTTTAACTTTTAAAAATCCCCTCCTTTTTTTAAAAAAAAAAATATGTGCACTTTCTAAACTATTTGACTTTCCCAGGGCTGCGAGTGGAATCTCCGCCAAAGGACTACATTCTCATCGAAGTGCCCAAGCCAGTTGTTCGGTAAGAAAGAATTCCTCTCACAATTCTCAGGAATCAAACCCCTCTAACAGAATTCATGTCTTTCACAGCTACTTCTCAGCTTCCGCTCCACAGAAAACTGAAGAATAAACTAAAACATGAAGGGAATCTAGCAAAAAATCTATAAAAAAACTAACCAAAAATGATTTAAAATGAGATTAAAAGGAACTTGATTACCATGAAAAAAAGTTTCTTGGAATTTTATTTGTAAAAGAAGACGGAGGAAGATGAATAAATTGTAGTAGGAATTAGGGGTCTGGATTATGCTGTTCCTCCCTATTGTCTTGTCCGCTCTGAGGGAGGGCGTCCTTAGGATTTCCATGGGGAGGAGGTGGGGCAATTACAGGAGAGTCAGAGTCCTTGATTTCCTTGGGGGAGAGTGCACCGTCTGGGGACTGGTCATCCTGCGCTTGCCCATCGTCCTTGATTGGGTGGTCACTGGTCATCTTCCGCTGCATCCAAGTTCCCACCACCCCCGCCAGGAACAGGCAGTACGCCTAGTCCGTCATTTCCCACTTCACCACCTTCGTCCTTCTCTTTGGCCAGGGGGACGGGAGGAGGTCCCACGTCCTCTGGATTCATCTGCTGCTCTGAAAAAAAAAGCAAAAAATGTAAAGATCCACTTGCAAAAAAAGGAAATAATTTCTTTCTTTATTTAGCATTTTAAAAATGTTTTGAGTAAAAAATTATATTTCCTCTTTTTTCTATATTCGCTTTATTTTCTCATAAATAAATGGCATGAAAACTTTAAATAGGAGCAGGAAGGACAGGTGGATTGACTACAGAGAATCTTGGTTTTTTTCTTGTTGCCTCTGGCGGGTCAAAAATAATCACAGGTGAGCCATGACCCCGTAATCCCAAGTCTCCACTTCTCCTCACACTCAAACGAGGGGGGTGACTGAGAAAAGTCCCATCCATCCAACCAGGAGGAAAGGCAACTGAGAGTGGAGGTCATAGGTCAATAAAGGAGCAGGCGGGAGTTTTGAAATATGAAAATCAAGAAACTGTACTTACCAGCAGGGTCATTGAGTAGTGCAAGTGAGTCATCAGACTTGGTAGGGTGATCTTTAACAACTGAGCCAGTGGATGGAGAGGAAGATTTAGCAGACTCCAGTAGCTTCTTTTCTAATTTCTCCTTTTCAGCTCTGGCCTCGCGTACTTGAGCTTCAAGTGACACAACCTTGGTTTTAAGTTCAGTAATCTCGGCATCTTTTCCTTCCAAACGCCTTTTTACCTCTTTCTACAAACAAAACAGAGAAGTAAGATTAGAAAATGTTTCTCAGATTTTACATTCGTGCAAGGTCAGCCCTTCCCTGACTGCAAGGGAGTCAGGGTTATGGAGATTCATGTCGGTAAGACAATGAAGGAGCAGGGCTGACAGCCGGGCACTCAGCTCCACGTTACGCCTCATTTTTTAAGGGCAAAAGAATTCAAATCCTTCCCATTCCAAAATTTTTGCTGAAAACTGTTGGCTGATTTAGGCACCGTAGCCATTGCAAACATGCAAAATGGCCAGACCCGTTATCCCAAATGGATATCAAGCCAGTGATGCTATAAACATGCTGAAGAAAAAAAAATGGGAACTAAATACAGTGTACTGGCAGCTGAATTATTGGCAATTTAGGATGAAAAACAGTGTCGGAACATCGTACGAGTACCTGTTCGTATCTGCAGCTTGGTTTGTTGATTTAATTAATAACGGTCCGACTTACAATATCTCCATTGACAGCAAGTGCATCTTTCCTTTGAGATTCTAGTCGTTCCTTTAGACTCTCAATAACATGATCACGGTCACTAACTCTCTTCTTCAAATCATTTACAGTCACCTGGATATTCAAAAGCAGAAACCATGAATTGCAACAAGTCAAAGGTATGATTAAAGAAAGATTACTACGTACCTTCTCTTGCATGAGTGACATCTCAAGTGTGGATTTCTCACTCATAACCTCTTCCTTTGCACTGTTCCTGTGATACATAAAAGAAATAAGAGCTTGATCAGCTGATCAGTGTGATGAACGAAAACTGTTGGAAAAGTAACTGAATTGAAAGTAACTGCAACTATTAGATACGATGAATAAACTTACAAGATGATGACTTGCTGCTCTGAGTTATGTAACCTAGTGAGTAAATCCTTATTATGTGTAGAGAGATTCCAGTAGCCATAGAGTACAATGAGAGAGAAGACCGTGAGGGCACCCAGGGACATGTTCGGACTACATTTTCCATATGAATGCATCCTCATTGCGTTCTACGTCCTTATCAGTCTGGGTCTCCGTCCAATTACGGTGTCCTGCAGTCCGTAGTCAGTGTGACACTTGTACTTAATCCTAGAAGTGCGAATCAAGGACAAGCTGAATCTGAAGGGAGCTTAATACGGTAACTGCATCTACCATGCCATTAGATACCTGGAAACAAGCAATAAAGGATTTCTGTTCTATTTTTAATCATGCTTTAGTGTGTGTGGAACAATCGGGCGTTGTTCTGGACTCTGTTTCTACGTACTGCAATTACAATTAAGATAGTTGATTATACTTACCAATACGACTACTACAGCAAGGACACCGTATTTACTCTGGAAAGACTATGCTATACCGCCGTATACCTTTAGTTATGCTAAACAATACTGTACTATACTGTCAAGTACTAAGTATAGTATAAAAGTTCGTGGTAATTTTCAGTTTGATTTTTCAATTTGATTTTTCAATTTTTATATTTCCTCCCATGGAGCTTCAACATGCTTCTGCACCAACAGGCGGAAAGGCGAGTGTGAAGACAGCGGACGAAAAATACACAAAAATGCTTTACTTTCCCGTACTAGGGGAACCAATGTTGCTGAAGAAATGCCCTCCGTTCGATTTTTATCAAAAAGAGGTAGCACTTCTAAAAAATACCCCAAGCTTTCACCAATAAAATTTTTCGAAATTCGCTTGCCATTGACTTATCATCTGACCAGTCGAAAGAGCTTGGTCTTCTAATTTAAAAAATATACACACTTGACCTTTTCGAGTTTGCAACATGGTCACCAGAGGTCGTTCAATGTCAAACGTAAGGTTAGGCAACCCCTGTTGGTCAGAAGAGTAAACTAGGTATGTTTTTAAAATCAGAAAATCAAGCCTTCTCGACTGACTTACCCGTTGACTTGACCGTATCGGTGATGCCAGCTGGTTGACTTTTCCCCGTTGCTCAACAGTAAGCGTATTTCGAAATATTCCCAATTTTAAAAAAAGGTTTAAGGACAGGCTTAAAAAATGCTTCGTACAAATTTGCTCATCCTCATTTGAAAGTGTCAATTAATCTTATCACCCCAATAACTTGAAAATGCTGCGAATCAAGTCTATTTAATGGTAAACCTCTCCACATTCTCTGTATGGATGGACTTAAAGCATTCTCTAAAAGCCTGTTAAAATTAAAAGTGCAGAGAAAATGGAGGGCGTTTGGATCATTTTGCTCCTCCTAGGAATCTCATCCTCCGTTCTATCAGCTGCTGAATACGAGCCAACATGGGAAAGCCTTGAGACGCGTCCACTACCTCATTGGTATGACCAGAGTAAGCTAGGGATTTTCATACATTGGGGTGTTTACAGCGTAAGTAAGACAAATCCAGTTTTCATTTAAAACCGAGTCTGTACATTTACGTTGGATTGTTGTGGGTAGGTGCCTGGATTTGCCGGTTACTCCAGTGCAAATGGGTACAAGTCCCACTACCCCGCCTGGTTCTGGAACGACTGGTACTGTAAGTAAAAACGAAGCTGATGAACGATGTCCATCAGCCAGTTCCAATTGAATCGCATTTTAACAGCCTTCCTCCAAGTTTCAAGACGATTCATTGTCTTCTTCCTAACAAATGGTTCATAATGAATGAACAATGCTTCTGGCAAGCACTTTTTAATTTTTGAAATTGTGAACTTTTGCTTTTAAATACCCTTTTTTAAAAACTTTCCGAGATTTGTTGTTTTAAACTTCAGGAAGACCCTATTCGAGTGAAAGAAAATCCAGACATCACAGAAAGATGTATCGCCTTCGTCGGTGAATTTAAATTAAAAGCTTAACACGTCGCGGGCCCTGATGTTTTCAAAAAATAGAATTTTCCTAACCCAATAGGGAGGTTGCGTTTTCTTTGGTATGGTAAGACTTCTTTCTTTTTTTAGCTTTGGCAAAAAAAAAATAAAAAACTGATTGCGAAAAGAAAAATTGCGGGAAGCAATTCTATTGGCCCAGCAGCAGGCAAAACCTTCTGTCCAAAACTAGACGAATTGGGAAGGAGTTTTGGCACTTTTTTTCTTTTGCGAGATTAACCCAAACAACCGGTGGGAGTTGAAAAAAAGTAAAAAGTGACCGAAAACGTACCATACTAAAGAGAACGCAACCTCCAAAACATCCCAGGGAAAAATTTCCCGCCAAATATCGTGCTACCGTGGTAGGGCCAGACGGCCCCCGACCTGCCAAGGGTAGTTTGGCAGATGGCAGATGAGATAACTTGAAACTCGGGGAGTGCTAACTGATTAGATGACGAAAGAATACTTGAGCTTCCAAAGTCAAGTACGGGGCGTTTCAGATTTTCACATGAATTTTAATAAAAATTCAAGCGCATGAAAATGCAATTTTTAGTCAACAGCTGTCTGTGTAAAAAATGGGTCAAAAGTTTTACGCGGCTTTAACGCTGGTTCTAAGCTTAGCCGTGAGCAGCTCGGCTGAATATGAACCAACGTGGGAAAGCCTTGAGACTCGCCCGCTGCCGCAGTGGTACGATGAGAGCAAGCTAGGAATATTTATTCACTGGGGAGTTTACAGTGTACCCGGGTATGCAGGAACAAAAGATTTCGTGTCTCACTATCCAGAGTGGTTCTGGAACGACTGGTTTTGTGCGTAAATACATCAGACACCTCCTAGTCATCAATTTAATTTTACCATTTTTTGCAGGGGGATCAACCGAACATAAGGAGTTCATGTCCAAGTATTACCCCCCAAATTTCACTTACCAGGATTTTGCCCAATATTTTAATACGGAATTCTACGACCCTTATGCCTGGGCAGATTTGTTTAAGAAATCAGGTGCAAAGTAAGAATACATTTTATGCAATAAATTCAACAGAGAATTCCAGCTTTTTGCTACATAGGTACATAGTGCTTACAGCCAAGCACCACGAAGGATACTCTCTCTACCCATCCAAGTATTCTTTCAGCTGGAACTCAATGGATGTCGGACCACGCAGGGATTTAGTGGGTATGAAACCCGCATACAAAAATCCTACCCTCAAATAACAAAATTTTGAGCTTTAATGGAACTTGAATTTTAGCTGGGCATTTTGAGCTTTTTTGTTATTATAAACACTAGATTGACGTGCCCGTGCGAGCACGGGAAGGTCAGATTAAACTGATGTTCTAGATCTCCGATTTTCCAAAAAAACTTGAAAATCAGACAAATTTGGAAACGACAATATTTCGAAGGAAGCCCTGAATTTGGAAAAAAAATTTAGAAAGGACAACGGCAAATTAACATTATGAAATGGCCGCCTGCTAAAATCGATCCAAAATTCATCAGATTTCGCTTAAATTTTGCGGGATGATATTTTAGTATATTATCTTTCAGCTGACATTCCAAATTTGACATTTGACCTTAGAAAGGTCACCGGAGGTGAACATGAGCTTTTAGGCTTTTGCGGTGTCCCTGGAAAGCTTAATTCACGCTAAATTCAAAAATCAAACGATTTTTTAATTTTTGACAGTTTTGCGCTGGTTTTGCGCCAAATATAGGCTGAATTCACGCCGAAATTGCGCCAAAATCGCGCAAAATTTAAAAATCATTTGATTTTTGAATTTAGCGTGTAATAAGCTTTCCAGGGACACCTCACAAGCCCAAAAGCTCATGTTCACCTCCGGTGATCTTTTATAAGGTCACAGGTCAAATTTGGAATGCCAACGGAAAGATAATATACTAAAATATCATCCCGCAAAATTTGAGCGAAATCGGATGAATTTTAGGTCGATTTTAGCAGGCGGCTATTTCATAATGTTAATTTGCCGTTGTCCTTTAAAAAACTTTTAATGGGGATGTCCATATATGTTCATGCCCATATATGGTCATAACTTCATCAGTTATCGCGGATCCGCTCTTTATAGGAGAGTAATTTACAGTGCCGTGGAGTGGGGTACGAAGAGACCCGACGGTTAAGCTCGAAATTAATCCCAAAAAATCTCATTCCCAGTTTATACCAAATTATAGTATAGTTTTAACACTATTTTTTCACAGGTGAGNACAAATGACGAGACATGCCGCCGGCCTTCGGCCGGCCGGCATATCTCTTCAAGCCCACTGGTGCGTATTGACGCACTGGTGTGTGCATACTTTGATCCAGCTTTAATGGCTGATGCGCGTTTCAGTTATTCATCATAGTTGAGCGCACTTAAGCCCACAGGTGCGTATTGACGCACCGCTGGGTGCAAAATCTGGTCCAGCTTTAATGGCTGCCGCGCTTTTCAGTTCTTCATCCCGGTTGAGCGCACTTGGGCACTGCCCTTAAGCTCCTGCTCATGCCCAAAGTTTGTTCCGAAGACCGAGGCTAGGAGTTACCCTTCGAGCGCATCGGCCACCGTAGACCCACCGGTCCTTGTGGAATGGCAGGTCAGAGGTCAGTAAGCACCGTTGAGAAAAAAACTTTGCCTCCACCGAGGTTTTCGGCCCGGCTTCTACACCTAGCATGTTGTAGACTTCATTTTTCTCTAAGATCTTTACGTCGTAATTCAAGCTTGACCCTAAGGTCAATGCATGAGATTAAACTTTTTTCAGTATGGTTCAGTATGCATTGGCATGGTTGCAGTGCTGAAGCTAAATGCAAAAGATACCCAGTATTTAGAATTATTTGGAATTATACAGTACTTCTAATGCCTTAGGTGGTTAAATAGTAGGAAAAAGTGGGTTGACTTAACTTTCAACTTTTTCCAAATGCTGGTATTCACATTGTGAACCCCCGCTTCTGATTTTTTCAGTATGGTTCAGTATGCATTTGCATGGTTGCAGTGCTGAAGCTAAATGCAAAAGATACCCAGTATTTAGAAAAATTTGGAATTATACAGTACTTCTAATGCCTTAGGTGGTTAAATAGTAGGAAAAAGTGGCTTGACTTAACTTTCAACTTTTTCCAAATGCTGGTATTCACATTGTGAACCCCCGCTTCTGAATTCGTTCGAATAAAAAAAAAGGAAAGGAAAAGACTGAGGAACTGAAGCGCGCGAATTGAATCCATTCGAATCCTTTTTCTTTCTTTTTTTCCTCCAATTAGCGCACTTCAGTTCCTCACTTTTTTTTGCTTTCTTTTTTTTCCGAACGAATTCAGAAGCGGAGGTTCACAATGTGGTATCCTTGTATTTAACGTCAGCATCGCAGCACAGAGAAACAGATAATACGGTGATTTGGCCGGCGACGTTAATTAAGGGAACCTTAATTCATTGACGCTATTTGGAAAGTATGGTGGGAGAGAAGCGAACAATAAAAACAGTTTATTTTAATCATCTTCCGGGTTTTTCATAGAATAAAAGGTTAATTTAGCCTCAGCAGCGGATCGAGATTTCAGAAAACGGTCAAAATTCCTAAAAATTTTGGAAAACACTTTTTTTTGTTTTTTGTTTACCTTATAAAATAGGAACTGGGTTTACATCGGGACATTTACCCGCAGGTCTGGTTTTTGTTTACCTTAAGATCTTATTATTTTGGATAAAACTGATAAATAAAAGTCTAGAAAAATAAAACTCTAAAAAAAAATAAAACGGATAAATAAAACTCTAAAAAAATGAAACGGGTAAATAAAACCCTAAAAAAATAAAACGAATAAATAAAACTCTAAAAAATAAAACTGATAATCTAATTAAACTTAAAAAAATAAAACTTTTAAAAGCTACAACAGCCAAACTGTAACAAAATCTCTGTTGAAACTATAAAAATGTGACCTTCTAATTCCGAAAAGGAAATGGCAGAAATTAGCACGATCGTTGAGACGATGGAGCGTCCGTTTGCCGTTTGCATGAAGGGAAGGAGGTGAGCGTCTTATTTGCATGAGGTGGGGGGAGGAGGCTCAGGGACCACTGCTGAAGGGGAAGTGTAAAAGAAACTGTGGCTGCCCCCCATAAGCCACTCCCCTTCTGCGTTCTTTTCTTGAACTCACGAATTCCTTCCTGCACCCATCTCCTAGGTGCAGCCAGTGAAAGTTTACTTTCTCTGCGTATGCTCGTCCTGCAGTCAAGAGTGCGGTTTTGAGAATTTCTCATTCCGCAATTCATTTCACGTGGTAAAACTCCTCGCTTTCGCAGTGCGAGGTAGAGTCCACTCTGCTGGAAGAAGGGGAGGATGGCATGTCAAACCACCATATGTTTTTTATTTACCTTAAGATCTTACTATTTTGGATTGTAGCCCGATAGTTTGAACACTGTTTTTTCACAGGTGAGCTTGCCAAAGCAATTAGAGAAACAACGGACATAAAATTTGGACTCTACCACTCTCGCTACGAATGGTTTAACCCCTTCTTTCTAAGCGACAAGAACAACGGGTTCTTGACCGACGATTTCGTCCGCTTTAAAACCCTTCCTGAGCTCTACGAACTCGTAAGTTTTCTACATTCAATTTTTTTAATGCTTTCCATTCTAACATAATGGTATGGATACCTACAGGTAAATTTGTACGAACCAGACGTCGTTTGGTCTGATGGACAGGGAGACGCTCACTCCGACTACTGGCAAGCTAAGAAATTTTTAGCTTGGCTCTACAACGAGAGTCCTGTAAAAGACTCCGTAGTCACCAACGACAGATGGGGAAATGGTATACTTTTCTTTTTTATGACAAAAAAAAACGTATTTTCATGGCGTAAAATTTAAATTCAAATTCACAGAAACCCTTTGCACGGTTGGAGGATTTATGACATGCGACGACCATTACAATCCGCGTAAGTATAGTTCTTAAAAATGTTATTTTTAAAAGATGCGGGCAGAAGAAGCCCAAAATAATTTTGGTTTAGGTGTTCTGCAGCCCAGGAAATGGGAGAGCTGCTTTACTCTTGACAGACATGCATTCGGTATCCGTCGGAATGCAAAGATTGAAGATTACCTCACCCCAGAGGAGCTCATTAAGACTCTTGTCGAGGTCGTATCATGCGGAGGTAGGTACACACAATATTCTTTCCTGGGAAATCCTGAATTCGTCTACCGACTATTTGCTCCGATCTTTCAGTCAAAACTACTAAAGTTCCCGCTTTCAGTTTTTTAGAGTTGTCGATCTGTCCAAGGAGGAAGTAAAGTTCTGCTAACAAAAAATGTCCCCCCACCCCTATCAGGTTTTCCTGAACAGTACTACGTAGCATTTCCATGCCCCACCTTCCTTTTCAAAGGAAATTTTTGGGAATTCGCCTCTCTTTGACCTTTGGAGGTCACCAAAGGTCAGTTAGCTGCCCTCACCGATCGGCTCAAGCAATACGTCAAATGCTAAGAATATACTAGACTTTTTTGACGTACAATATGGGCACCAGAGTTCACCAAATATTACGGGGAAATATTGATGGGCCTTTAGAAAATGCTGAAACAACCTTTATAATTGTTTTTTTTGGCCTTTACTGAAACTGCCTTTACAGTTTGC
>JABASM010001779.1:0-13056 GCA_019776545.1 Brachystomella parvula | reverse complement strand
TGGGGGAGAAGCGAATGCTCCTCAGAGACGGAATTTTAGAAGTTGGTGGGGCTCGTACTGGAGATCGAGAGTGGCGGCTACGGCTTCGCTCGGAGTTCGCTGATTGATTGATTGATAATTAAAAAAAAATTCTGCTCAACTCGACTTTTATTTTGTGTTTCAGGATGGTTGGAGACTGAACTGCACACGAAGCGTAGTCCACTTGTCAATTGCTTTCCTGATACTCTTCACCCTTCGCCTCCGCGTAATGGGAGGGTACAGTGGGTCACCTACATTTTCCAGGGCCGACAACCCCACTGCCCACAATCCCCAGTTCCTAACCCGCCTTCTCACATTCCTATACCTGCCCGTGTTTAACTTCCAATTACTCCTATTCCCAAGAAGACTTAGTTATGACTGGTCAATGGAAGCCATCCCACCAATTACGACTCTTCTCGACTCCAGAAATCTGATCTCCCTCATCTTCTACGCCTTACTGGGGAGGCGGGCTCTGATTTCCTTCCAAGCAATTACTTCCTCCACATCCTCAGTATCAGGAGATTCCAAGGGCTACTGCTCCCACAAGCGTCAAATTACCATCATCCCAATCAATAAAAATAACAACAGCCTCCTACACCGCCCCACCACAGATTTTAATTATAATTACTGCACCTTCTCAAGACTGACTAATGGAAATAAGGCTACTGGGCGAAACCGCCTGAAGCTTAGCTCGCAGTATTCTGCGCCTGCGCAGGAATCTCTGGCCATCAGTATGAAAATCCAGCATGGAATGACTTTACTTCAACTCGCCTTCCTCATTTGCCCTTTTCTTCCTGCCACAAATTTATTTTTCTATGTTGGATTCGTGGTAGCAGAAAGAGTACTGTACATGCCCTCGGTCGGATTCTGCCTTCTCATTGGCCACGGATCAGTTCAGCTACTGGGGAGGGTTGAAAACTTCGTGAATCAAAAATCATGGAAAATGCGTCGGAAGACTGGGAAATTATTTTTTATAGCATTCTCTATTTGTTTGCTGTCCTTTTCTGCTCGAACGATTTTAAGAAATGAAGACTGGGAAACGGAAGAGAAGCTCTACAGGGCTGGTCTTCCCATCAATCCACCAAAATCATGGGGAAATCTAGGGCACGTCCTCAGCAGGGAAGGGCGAGTATCCGAAGCTGAGGTGGCATACAGGCAGGCCCTCTCCTTCAGAGGAAATATGGCTGACGTCCACTACAACCTGTAAGTAAATATTTCTTCCATCGGTTTGCTGTAAAAATTTGGCAGCTCCTTTCCCAGCGATTCAGAATTGCTTGATAATGAAGAATCCAGATCAGCGGGGGAGTTGTAAATTTCTGTTTTTTAAAAACCTGAAGATTATAAAAAAATTTTTTATTACGAATCAAGCAAGATGCTTTCGTTTTCTTGAAAAATTTATTTCATCCTGCACAAAAATGGCAAAAATGAACAAGTTCCTATATACCGGCTGCCAAAAAACTTCCATTTCTTGAATCTGCTTGTCCACCACGAACTTTAACTTTCAACTTTGCCAGTACCCTAATATATACTTTCGCCGCGGCATCCGGCATTCAGATTCCCAACATCTCCCGATACTTGAAAAAGGGTATCAGGATTTCCCGACTGGAAAACTGGGAACCCCGTTACCTCCAGAGCGGAAGATGTCGGTGTGCGGTATCGGCTACCTTCTGAGCAACCATAGGGCACTAGGAGCACGGCGACTACCGTTTAGCTCTTCCTGTAAAGACCAGCCGATTTTTGCAACTTTTCGTATTTCCATATTCTGAGAAACTGAATTTCGCTTTTAGCTGCAGAGTTTTAGAAGCAGCGGCCGGGTACCCGGTATCCGTTACCGTAAAATTAAGGTGCCTCGCTATAATTTCCGACTTCACACACTGATCTGGTGTAAAAAAAACGTGTGTAAAGAACGCCACTTCTTTTTTACGACCATTCCACTCGATAGCGAATCATAATTTCGTGCAACGCAGTACGTTGCGCTCCGATTCAAAGGTTATAACATTAGACTTTTCAAGATGTCTTATCTGTACTTTCTAAAATAGCATTAGGTTAACGAAAAACCAAATCTGCGTACGGCAGCAATTCAATGGCAGGAAACAGGACCGGACAGCAGAATTTTCTCCAACCCTTTATTCAAAAATCCTTTGGGGGCAATTGGTTGTATAGTACGCAGGTTATGTCAGGTTGCTTCATGGATAGATTTATTCTATAAAACTCTCAAACCAATCCGTATTTTTGTGATTCTTATCATCATACTGTTTTTACAATCACTGATTTTATCGTCTACCGAATTTCCTCCTGCTCCAGTAATTTTACTTATTGCAAAAGAAATCAAAGGAAAACCGGGAAAAGACAAAGGAGAAAAAAGTGAAAGGGAATGAAGAGAGAGAAGGAAATGAATTGGGAAAAAAGCCAAAAACCTCGCCAACTCGAAACCAATCTCGGAAGGAACCGTCGAATCTAATCACTCCAAACGATTTCTCATCTTCCTTTCTTTTGAATTGGACATTAATCAAATTCTACTATCAGAAATCCTCCCCTACAAAACTAAACCCCAAAAACATTTACTTCCCAGTGCATAGAGGCAGAGGGTAGGGATTAAAAGCTTTTCTAGCAAAACTTCACAATAAATGCGGAGGGGGCGAGGGAGGGTTTTTCCATGTTCTTGGCTTAAAAGAAAAAAAATTAACCTGGTTAAGAACAATGAAAAATTGGTTCTTTTGTTTCATTTTCTGACAGATCCAGCACACTGTCTGCGTCTTTGAGGAAAGGGAATTAAGAAAAAAGAGTCTTCAAAAGAAAAGAGCTGTTAAGCACACATAACCGAGCACCTTTGGCTTTCTCTTTTCTCCAGGCAGAGGAAAAGGAGAAGAAGAGAAAAATCCCATTTGCTTAACAAAGGGCAAAACGGAAATGTAGTATGAGTTCCTGTATAGAACAGTCTTTTTCTTCACTCCCACTAGAAAAAGGTTTCAAAAAATCCTTCTGGCACTTTTTTATTCAAAGGCTCACAAACAAATAAGATTTTGTCCATTTCCTCACTTTCACTTCTTTTACAAGTAAAGCTTTCACTTTCTTCGAATCCTTAATGCACTCTCAGAAAGGCTTAGCAAAAAAAAAGTTGGACTGCGAGTTTCCTCTCTCAAAATTCCATCCAATCGAAAATTTCTTTACATCAATTTTCCGCCTTACTTCCTTTCACATTTACATTTCACTCTCCGTCTACTCGACTGCAGATTTTGAGTTCCGCTTCTCCTATGAAATCCTAAATTCTTTATAATGCGGTTGTATTGCCTGAATTTTCTGCAATAAAAATCAAGGTCTCTTTTCTGTGAAAAAAAAATCAGTGACAAAAAAATATTATAAAATTAATCCATGATTTTTATTTTTCTTTGTTTAAATCCAGGGGTCTTCTATTGGAGAGTAGAGGGCGGTTGGAGGAAGCACTGATTTCATACCAGTCGGCAATCCATTTCCGGCCACTTCTTGCTGGTAAGTTCAAAACTACCCTTAAAAAATTAAAATCATGTGTTTACTCATCCAATATTTTTTTATTCAATCATTTTCTACTTAATTTGATGATGAGTAAACAAAGAAAAACCTGATGAAATTAAAACAGTTCGTTCGAGAAATAAAAAAATTCTTCTATTTTTTCTCCCTGATTTCTTGAATTTTTTTTTTCATTATTTACAAATTGGAAAAAGAAGCTCCTTTTCTGAGTCTTGAGATCAAATGTAAACAAAGGATTCGAAAACGGCTCTTTGTTCCCAGCAGAAAGGAATCCTTGAGAGTTTTCTTGAAGAGTTTGCCGAATATTATAGGGAAACCACATCCAAACCTCGGCAAACACACTCAAGTCTTGATTCTTCCAATTAGAAAATAAGGGCGACTTTCTTCAGTTTTTGAAAACAGGAGAAAACGGTAAAAGCTTAGGCGGACGTGACTATTTTCTTAGGTCAGAGAAATAGGAACTGGGAAATTCTAAATCCTTCCCAGATGACTCCCAACTGTCCTCTCTAACCTCAAAGTCATGGAGTTTTATAACACCAGATTATTACTTGACTTAAGGGAGTCTAAGAATCGTCTCTTAATTCTTTCCAACTAATCCCAAAGCTGGCATAGGGCTAAAGCGTCTTACAGACTTGAGCTCTTCAAAAATAAAAGAATTCCAAACGGGGCAATTCTTACCCACTCTTCTTTTCACCACAGTTTGGCCTTCCGACTAACTTTAACGATTTCACTTCACGAAAAAAAAGAGAAAGTCAGGCTCTGGAGAGAAATTAAGGAAAAGATTTCTCATCCCAAGACCTCAAGCTGCAAAAAGACTCTTCGCTAAAATAAATTTGTGGTTAACTTTTTTTCTATTTGTTTTATTTCTAAAGTCACTTTTCCGATCCCTCTGTATTTGAGCAGAAATTATAATTTGCCTAGTATCCAACCAGCTTTCTCTGGTTCGGAATTCAAGAGTCAAGAATTCGACACGAGGAGATTGGGAGCTGGATAGTATGTTCCTGGTGGTTCCTATACTTCCTGGTGAAATTCCTCTTCGTATGGATGAGGAGTCGTGTAGAAAATGACTTTCTCCTACTTGCTCAGCCACAACTCTCTCTTTTTCATCACTTGTCCCCCCCCCCCCCCCCCCTTTACACCCCACTTTCTCTTTTCCCACGTATATCACTCACTATGCTAAGAGTCTCAATCTGCTCCGCTCAAAATTTATTCATCAGCTCTAGTCGTGCCTACTTTGCTTGTCACTCCACTCAACACGTACGATTGAAATCAAATATCATCGCACTTGCCCTCCTCTAAGCCACAAGCAAAAACAAAAAATTTTGTAACAAAATTTCTTTCTCCCTGTAGTTCCAGGAGACTGAATTTCCTCGTGGACAGCTAAGTTTAAAATTTTTGATGACTTGATCAGTATGTGGATGTATCCCAGGTGTAGAAGCTTCAGATTTTCAAGTGCCACTATAATTACCTGTTGAGCCTTCTCAGCTATTAGATTAAAATGAGATTAGGGATTATTCAACGTCACCCATAGCGTCATATCCGCTAAAATGATATGCGAATCCATCAACGACGTTAATTGATTGCACAACAAAAATCTAAATATGCTGATCCCATTCACAGATTTTCTGATTTTATTTTCAGCTGCCTACCTGAGTCTCGGGGGTGCCCTGGTTTCGCTAGGTAAAAGAGCCGAAGGAATGCGTACCTATGAGCAGTGCTTTCATTTACAAGATGAAGGGGTCAAGGATCTCCGTGCTCATTCTGAAGCTAAAATAAGTGCACTCCTTCGTTTTGGCAATCTACTGCTGACTGAAGATGAAGATACTCGGGGTGCCATTGCTGCTTATTCTAAAGCAATTAAAACCATGCCACTCAACTACCCGCATCCAGAGGTGAAGAAATAAAAAAAATGCGTATAATCTTAATCCTGCGATAAAATCAGGATAAATATTCGCTAAAGTAAAACCATGGATGATAGCTTTTTGCTGTTTACAGATGCAGGCGATGTCTAGAATTCAGTACGTAGCTTTCGTGCAGGCTTAAGTATATGAGAGAGATTTCACCGTTTTGAAATTCTAAACGATATTTCGAATATTTTTTTTAATTNGTACGTAGCTTTCGTGCAGGCTTAAGTATATGAGAGAGATTTCACCGTTTTGAAATTCTAAACGATATTTCGAATATTTTTTTAATTTTGCATCAGTCTTTTTAACTTTAGTGCATCACTGAAGTCGCCCTTCCAAAAAGCAAATTAGGAATATCAGTTTTTTGAATTATAAAAAAGTGAAAAACTTTCCCCGAGTAACTTCGGTTAGAATACACTGTAGTAGTTAATGCCTTTTGGAATTCCATTTCCGAGTTGAGATTGAGTTTTGAGTTGAGAGGGAGAAAGAGGAGAAAGTTAATCCGGAACTTGGTATATTATTATGAGGATTATATTTTTCTGGTGAGGAGAAAGTAGAAGTTATTATTATTGTGAGTCTAGTAGAATAAAATTGTAGTGGAAGTAGTGGATTCTATACGTAAGTCTACCCTGAGTGGGTTATTACTTAGACCTTAAGAATCTAGAGGAACTCCTGAGCCTCTTTTCGCCATAAACAATTCCCTTAGTATCTTTCTCTCTCTCTCTCTCCTCTAATCTCCAGTTTCTCGAGAGCAATTGGCAATGAAGAGCCTTTCCTAAGGCCAGGAACTCAGAGACCATAATTAATCCATTAATTCCACTTTTCTCCACTTACACCCTTTCATACTTATTACTCTGGCACGAGCACTTTACCCTCTTCTAATTCCACACTTTTAATTTACTCCTACTGACTCAACGAGTAATTATTGCCCTACTCTCTCTACCGCCTCGAAGCAATTTAAGAAGCAAGAAAATGATGTTAGGAGGAAAAATTACGAGGAATTATTCTTACCAGCTTGGATTTATTGCTTCAAAGCAAAGAAAAACTAATTTCGTTTTTCTTTGCCGGCTCTCCACATTTTTTTTTTCGGAGCCGAGCGGAAGCCGGTTAGAAAAACATTATTATCGCTAGCTTTGATCAGAATCAACAGTATATAGGTGAGTCCAGTATTCTGCTGGTGAGCACAACAAGGGAAATTGGATATGAAAATTTCGCTTTCAGTCTGATTAGGAAAAGAAGCGAAAATTTTTTAAGATAATCAAAAGTATATAGGTGAGTCCAGTATTCTGCTGGTGAGCACAACAAGGGAAATTGGATATGAAAATTTCGCTTTCAGTCTGATTAGGAAAAGAAGCGAAAATTTTTTAAGACTTTGAATACAGTGTTACAGAAAAATGGGATTGTTTGAAAACTGTTACTGCACCCTTGGCTTTTTGAACAAAAAATTTCCAAGAGAAACCAAGGCATTTTTATTTTTTAGTACAAAAAATTCGAAAGCGTCATTTTCTTCGCTTGAAGAGAATTTTTAAACCGTGCTAATTATTCCTAGTGCCGAATTTAATTTTGACGATTTGACTTTTCCTTTTGAGCAGAGCCTGTACCTCGCAATGGGTGAGGCAGTTTTCCGAAGCGGTGCAACAAAGGAAGCGGAAAATTGGTTGCAGAAGGCGCTTCGACAGAATCCTGAACATGTGCCCGCCTATCTAATCTATGGGAAAATCTTATCTAGAAACGTAAGCATAGCTTTCAGCTCTTCTAAAGAAAAAGTTTAATGCCGAGAGAGGAACTTTTTCTTTTCATTATTTTCACTATTATACACTTTCTCCTCCCTTTAAAAAAAATTTGTTCCCGCTGTGAAGAAGTTGGTTTTTTGGGACTGGAGGTAGTCGAATTTGAATAACTGGAGGCGAAGGAGAGGCGAAGTATACTTTCTTCCTATCTTCAATTTATTCCATCCTACTGAGCACCGCGTCTTTATTTTCCTTGAATTTATTTTCTTTTGGATAAAAAAGTTAAGCTTGAACCTGGAAAAAAAAGAGAATTGTATTCGTAGGAGAAAGCAATTTCTTCCGCTAATTCTATTTCTTCTTTTTTCTTTCTCCTGAATTGTCCCAGAAAAGCATTAATTCTAGCATTGATTTCTAATTTTAGTTTCTTTATTTTTTTTTAGAAAACACGGTCTATGGAAGCGGAGGAATGGTTTCGACAGGCTAAAATATTAGCACCCCATGATTCAACGTGTCTATCATCACTACGGTAAGAAATGACCTGAGTTTTAGTGTACATTCGGGTGGGCATTTTCCCTACGGAAAAATTCGTATGGAAAGAACCCTTCTCTCACTTTGATTTGATAAAAGATAAATATTTTTAAATGCAAATAATGGTTTCAGCGTAACGTCATTGAGAAAAGCAGCTTGTTCATAATAAGCGCAAACGCGCATTAACAGGATTCACCTATGCTTTCAGCTGCAAAAAACCTTAGCTAATTTTCTCTTGTTCAATTTATATAGGTCAGTTCCTCACTTACCATGACAGACATCGAGAAGCTGCCGAGGCTCACCTGTATGCAGTAGCCCTCGCTCCGCTAGACTACAATTTGGTCGTGAGTGCAGCAAATGCCCTGCGGCAAGTTGGCGCAAACCAGAGAGCAGAAACGTTCTATCACAAGGCAGTGACACTTAAACCACAAGTACGTCAACTCTGATTAATTGCTCCAGTGCTGTTCTCATCAAAAAATTCGGATAGGTATTTTGTTACAACCGGGCGTTAGTCAAAAAGAATCGCCCTAGTAAAAGACCGACATTTTTCAGCAGAAAATTTTGAGCCAGTATTTTCTCCCATACTGGGATCAAGGGTCTTTGTATCCAAATTTAAATCCACATCTCACGGCAATCAGTAGCGGCCTCTATCATGCATTGGGATCGGAAAATTAGTGTCGTTTTTTTGGTTTAATCTTCGAATTTCCAGTTTTATCCAAGTATTTAGACCGGAGTATGGATGCAAATGAAATTCCTGTATGTCAAAGCAATCAAATAACTACTTGACGCCATACTGACTCAAAATTTTCTACTGAAAGCTCTGAGGACTATTTTGTTTTAATGACATCCGTCAAGTTACTGCATCAACAAATAATGCAGAGTCAGGAGACTGAACTGTATCATTGGTCTCCATTTAATTGCATTTTTAATTTTAATTTTACTAGGAATCTCGAGCTCATATGAACCTCGGAGCAATTTTTCATATCAACGGGAAATACAATGAAGCCGAAGAAAGCTATCTAACAGCTCTCCAGCTCAAACCAGCCGACGACGTTACGCTTCTAAACCTAAAGAAATTACGGCAAGTCCAAGCCCGGGTGAACCAGTCTTCCTGTAATCAACAACAGAAAATTAAAATATAAAAATTATGCTTTTTTTCTCTTCCTACCTTCAAATCTACCCATAAATGATCTATTTCTGCTCGTTACCTCTAAAAAGCTGACTTGAAATAAATTATGCTTTGCGTATTTAAGTAATATCAGATTTTCAGGTTTGAAATTTATCTGTTCCAATGAATATAGCACGGAGATATTCGGGTTCTTGTAGAGGGGTGACTTGACAGGTCGACAGTTCCAGCTTCAAACTAATATGAATTCCTTTGTTTCTTGTCAAAATTCCACATTGTGCTGGAGGAGAAAGTAAAGGAGTTGATTAGATTAGGAGTTGATTATACTAGAAGTGAGTAAAATAATGACTCGAGAGCACTCCAAGAAATAATTATGAGGAGGGAAAGTTCTTACTCTGAGAAAATGGCCCTTAGCCTCTCACTTCAATCTAACTTCCAATTTCACCAACCGTCTCTCATGCTTTCTCCTTCTGAACTGCTCCTTTAAATGTATTTCCTTCCTCTGAGCATCTTCCAGTCTCTAGTCACTTCTGGAATAAAATTCAGCTTCTTCGTGAGAGAAAGTCCGTTCGCTTTTAGAAGAGACTTATTTGGGTAATGAAGATGGACGGTTGTAGAGAAGCTTTTCTGACAGTACCTGCCAAGTTCCAAAGGGTTTCCCTTGAGGGTTTAGCCCAATTTTACCTAAGCAGAGGAATGCTAGACATTGCTATCACGTCTATATCTAGGAAAACTACTTCATTTAACCAATCAACCCTCAACCATTCTCACCAGTATGGGAAACAGCATATTTCCCAAGCAACTGCAAGGAGCAAAGTTTTGAGCATAGGCGCGTCTTAGCAAGTTCTGTGGACTGTGGCTTGTGGCTAAATGCTCTCCATATTCTGGTCGCTAAAGGTTTTCCATACATTCGGAAATTATTATTTGAATGCCGCTGCTTGGGGTTTTTCTCGAACACGAATCTTGAATGATCCGAATTTTCAAGTTCATACGCGAATTCCTTAAATCTCTATTTTACAAATTCGGAGAAAGTTCCGGCTTCTCGGTGAGGCTTGCATTTGCCGTTCCAATAAAATGTCGAAAATTCATAAACCATTTTAGTTTTACTTTTTTTCGAAATAGGCGTTCAAACTGTGAATTTAGATTTCGAACAAGAAATTTGTGCGTTGAAATTCGAAGAGAATTTCTAGCGTTGGAATACTGAACTGAAATTTGGATCGTTTGAGGTAGTAGTCGACATTCGAATTTGGGGAGCTATGTTCCCGTAAGATTAAAATTTTATCCAAGAATAAAATAATTTTTTTGTTGAATTCCGTCTTGTAGTCAGGCTTGTAGTCATGTTTAGTTAAGGAAAAAACATGCATCCATTTTCAGCGGCATGGTAAATGGGCGGGGGGATGGAGGAGCTTGTCCAGAGCTACTTTACTTGAAAAATAGCAATTCAATTTAGTACTAAATTAAGCGCATTGAATTTGTTTAATTTACTTGCAGAAATATTACTTTGCATGCAATACAGAAAATCATGTAATCGGTGCATTAGAAATGATGGTAAATTTTTGAGAGCTTTTGCTTCAAGGGGAAGACTTCTGCAACGCCTTTTGACGTATCACGGCATACACTTATCAGTTCCTGGTATTCCGGTGCTGTTGCACTTTCTGCATCTTCGGTGCCTCCCTTCCTCCTGTACAGTTTGGTTAAGCCCTTCACGACATTGCAGTATGAGCGTTTACCTAACAAAGTTAACTGGATTTCTGATTTCTCATCCTCTGAAATTATTGAAAGAAAACTTGTCATCCCACAACTTATTGTATGGCCCATGTACAGCGCGCGCATCAGAATTAGCCGATGGGTGTACCAATCTCCTATCCCTCTAATACTTAATTTTCGGCACCCGTTTTTTCACAGTGCGGTTCTCAGAAATGAGCAGGTCAAATAATTTGAAATTTGGCTGACACCAGCCCCAATTCCCCATACACTGTTAAACCGTCTTTCTTGTCCACCGGGTTTTGCGTTCCAGCGTCGTTGTCGCTGATAGTTTAGCGAAAACTGTTGAAGTAAAAAATGGTGCGTCATAAAGACAACATGCCAAGTAAGTCTGCTAAGTTTTGGATTTTTTCGAAAGCGGGCCTTAAAGATATCGCCCTTTTAAGATCATGCAAAATCCAAGTCCCACCCCTGTAAATATCTCACAAATGGAGATTAAAAAAAACAAAGTTCGGCTAAAGTTGCGCATCAAAAATCCGAAACGGGGCCATAAATATTTTCTCCAGATTTTTTGTACTCGAGCGTTTTTCCTATGCTTTGGGGCTTGCACTAAGGTGGCTCGTCAAAACTGTAAACTTTGAAGCATGCAGGCCGAATCTACCCCTTGGCTAATTTGGTTGCGCCTGCTGTACGAAGTTTCTTTTAGTACTTACGAGTAAAGCTATGGTCTAGCAACCTTAAAATGTCGTAAACTGATTTTTCGGTGTCAGGGCAGAGGGTGCGAAGTGCCGTTTGGTAAGGCCCCTCGAATTTCGAAGGTAACTTCTCTTTATATTCCACCAGTCTCTGACAGTACTTATCCTTTCGCCGCTTTGCTTTCTCGGGACTGTCCGACACGCTTGTCAGAAGCGCTCCTGTAGAAAATACACAATTATGAAAAAATAAATTTACTCAAATAACGTTGAATTTCATGTACCTTGGAGAGCAAAATTGAAAAGCAGAAAGAGAGTGACAGCAACTTTCCGCATTATTTGTATTAGCGTTCCAAACCGGTCTGAAGAAAAACCATTCATTTTATGCTTTGCCGTTTTCCTTGATAAGCAAAAAGGTTAATTGCTTTTAAATTAGTATTAGAATTACAGGAATCTGCACCGGAAGTGGTTAATTTCATCTCATTAAAAAATGTCATAGCCTGTAGGCCTAACAAAGAATTCTGAATTGACCGTGTGAAAAAAGGAATTAATTTAATTACAGTAGTGTCGTTATAATTAAGTCTGTGGGGATAAAGTTTTCTTACGGAGTTACAATGAGACTGGAGAAAATTATACGGGCTTAATTATAAGGACCCTTTTTAATTTGACCGATACAAAAAATCAAAATTTCGCCTATGGGGTTGAAGATTAAAACGGTTCTGAAACTTTCTGTACCTTCCCAGAAAGCGTTTTTGTACACTTTTTACGTTGGGAGTTCAGCGGTGGAGGGAGGTAATTAGTCTCCGCTTGGACGCACGACTTTTTAAGTTGGGCTACGGCCGTTTAACGACTGAAATTCCGTAGCCCCCGTAACGTTGACAGTTGTCAGCTAACGTGAAATAACGTGAAATACCGTCTAGCAGTTAGTCACTTCTTCCAAATTTTCACTCTTTGAGTGATGGAGATTTGGCTGCACTGGCAAAATTCACTTTATGCTAGACGTCTTTTGTCGACAATTGCCAACATCAACGGCCCTACCAGATTTAAAAATCACCCTTCCGAGAGTTAAAGGCTCTGAAAAATAAGACTCCCCTCACCAGAATTCGGTGAACTATTTTTGAAGCCACTATATCTCCGATAAAGGCGGCGCCCGGAGTTTTCTGCTAAATTCTTTGACTTTGTGCAAATTTCTGCTCGTTACGAGCTGAAACTAAACGACTACGAGTAAAGTGGTTGGATTCTTTCTGCATCATGCCTATGCCTACTCCTACAATGATGGAAGATGTGTACTTCTCAATTACGTTTGTCTCGATCACTCTCTGAAGCAGGAGTAGCTGTAAATTATTCTTTCTGAACCTGTGTTGAGATCGGAAAGATGTAAAAGGAACTCCCTTGAGCTCTTCGTCCTCATTAAATATAAATTAGACTCGAGCTGGTGGTATGCTTTTAGAGGAAGCGGAATCGGCAGGAGCAGAGTGAGAGTCACACGGAATCCAAATTCAGAAGACTATACTTAGGCTTTATAAATTATTAATTGAAATCTACTCAGTTTCCATCCCTTCTACTTCCATATCCAATATAGAAAATTAACAGGGACATTTCAGTGTCATCTCTCAGTTTTCCGACCTGCATACTTGCATTCAAAGTGAAAATCTCCTTTATCAGCTTTGTATGTAGAAATATTTATTATTATTGATATCATCAAGTCACAATACATTGAATAGTCAAGTATTAATACCCCACAGGTGGGCCTTACATTAATACTCCTTATGTTAGTAAATACGTGAACTTCATTCGCTATCGTTGGTGCGGTGAACAAGACACATTAGCAATAGATTAAAATAAAC
>JABASM010001778.1:0-13066 GCA_019776545.1 Brachystomella parvula | reverse complement strand
GAGTTTACAGCAAAACTGTAAGATTTTTTGAGCTAAAAAAGGTAGTACTTTTTCTCATTTTTCTGCTAAAACCCCTTCGCTCCGCCCATCAAAAACTCTCCCATAGGAAACGGACGCATCCCCTGCATTCTTTGGCAACGTCGAAGGGGATGCGATGGGATGCGGGGATGCGTAGGGATGCGGGAATGCGTATGGATGCGGTAAAACCTAAAAAAATGGGAGTGACTAAGAAATTCAAACTTTTTGAACTCCCGCGGCGGTGTTTTATTAAAACTATAGTACCACACCTCCCATGACGTTTTTAGAGGAATAGAATTACGAGGAAACAATAAGAACGATTTTTATGAGCCCGATTTAGACCACAAACTGATTTCTACGGCCTATGCGCTGCGTATGAGGTCACAAGAATGTTACAACAGATAAAAAACTAAATTATTTCATTTTGAAAAAGGATTCATGAGCAACCAATCACGAAGCTCATGCCCAACGGACACAAGAGCCGTATCTAACTCAAGTTTTCAAAACGAAAGACTCCGAAGTATCAACTTATAATATATTCTACTAGTATACTCGTACAGTATGAAATATAGCGGCATGAAATAGCGTCGTATCTCCGACTGAGGTTGAAGAAGCAAAAGACGACGCCAAATCTTAAGAAAAAGAATAATATTTAACCGCCAACGATCTGGACCCTGGTTGGACGGGGCTGGACGCCACTCCAGAAAGAAGCGTCTCTCCAAAAAGACTCCAAAAGATAAAGAAATTTTCCAGTTTAAGTCTTTTCTAGGTTTTAAACTTAATCCTGGCTGAACTTTTTCCTTGCCCTCTTCTCAAACTGAAAATAAATCTCTCAAAGGCATTTTTTTTTGGAGTCGATGTGGAGATTCTCCACATCGACTCCACATCGATTCTTGGAATCAAGTATCTATTCTCAACTTGAGAATAGATACTTGATTCCAACGAACTCGAGATCAGGAGAAAATTTGCGAGTTTTAGTATAGGGCTACTACAGCTTTTTGCATTTCTGGCAGGTGCATAATTAATTTGCATTCTCACTCGATCTATTCGACTACTCTCCAGAACGGGTAGTTCGCAGTTGCAATCAACAGGTTTGGTCAGTCCATAGTTTCCTTAATCTTTTTCTTCTTTATCTTTACTTGATAACTTGAGCTCAGAGTCTTCAGTTTAGTAAGACCTTCAGTTTCATAACTTCTGTTCAAAAATGCTCCTAATAGTCCTCGCTCTATTTTTGGGAATTTTATTTTTGATCCAGTTTTGGTGGAAAAATGGACCAAAGAATCTACCACCAGGTTATAACCAGCTTGATTCTCCGATTTTCCATTCATAAACTCCTATTTTTGTATTATTTTTCTGCTTTCCCGTTTTAGGTCCAACTAACTGGCTGGGAATAGGTGGGATAGTTGCACTTTATAGAGCAGATTCCAAACACCCTCATCTTGCATTTGCGAAATTAGCAGAGAAGTATGGGGACATTATCTACCTGAAGCTGGGAGTCAATAAAACGGGTTAGAGCCAAATTACCGAAACAAAACCGAGATTTTAAAATATTTTCTTATATCCACTGGTTTTATGCATTTTTCCAGCTATGTTCTCCCGTTACGAAGACATTGTGGAACTCTTTACCAAAGATGCGTTGAGTCAACGCTATGAATTCGGGCTCGGAAGAGATCGATCTTTCAACAATAAAGAGCTAGGTAAAGTCTCGTTACTACTAATTCATTCCAAGCCAGAAATCGTGTATATAGTTAGTAAAAAAAAATGCTAATTAGCAACGAGTTCCCTTCTTTTAATTTTATTTTCCATTGATTTTAGGCCTTATCTTGTCGAGTAACAGCGGGTGGCGAGAAATCCGTCGTTTTTCCCAAAAGAAGCTGCGAGATGTTGGATTCAAAAAACACGAAGTTTTGGACAAAATAATTGCGGAAGAAATCTCAGACTTCATGTGTATTTGGAAATCTAAAATAAAAAAAGAAAATGGAACATCTACAGTTCTTAGAATCGATGGGACGTTTACACACTCGATGGTGAATATCATTTGGAACTTGGTCTTTGGATTCCAATCGAAGGATTGTGAGAATCTGCTTCGTCGACTTCTTGAAATAAACGTGAAAGTCGTGGCTGCATTTGCTCCAGGAAATATCAACCTCGCATTTCCAGCTCTTAAAAAAATTATTCCTGGGTTAACGGGGCATACGAGGCATATGAAAATGTTCAAAGAATCCCATGATATCATCAAGGTAAGACTTTCTAAGGCGTCTAATTTTTCGTGGCAGAATTATGAAAAGTCTTATAATTCCGCCCTTAAAAATTAATTTTTAGGAGGCTATAGACGAGTCAAACCAGCGAAGGGGTGGAGGTGACGAAGATTCCCACAGTTTCGTACAGGCCTTCCAAGACCAAATTGAAAGGGAAAATAATCCTGATTCCCCTTACACAGGTAATTAAAACTATCCTTGTTTTTTATAAAGTTTCACTACGAGAATTTCCCTAGGCCATTTTCCTTGAATTTTCAGAGGAGCAACTGGTAATGGTACTTTTGGACCTTTTCGTCGCAGGCTCGGAAACAACAAGCTACTTTCTGAGCTTTGCATTTCTCTATTTAATACTTAGACCAGAGATTCAGGCAAAAATTCAAGAGGAAATCCAAAGCGTAGTTTCGGAAACATGCAGAATTCCTCGTTATTCAGACGCCACCAAGTAAAACAAATGTTTACAAGGATTTTTCTTAATTTTTTAAAAAAATAGTCCATTATTCGCTTCTGTAGGATGGTTTACACGCAGGCGTTCATTTATGAGATTTTCCGATACTGTAATATTGTACCAATTCCTGCGCCGAGAGCTGCAGCTTCCGATTTTGAATACAAAGGGTACACTATTCCGAAGGTAAACTTTCTGGAAATGCCGTGGAAGTAATCCAGTTTTACTTAATTTATTTTATTTTAAAAGGGAACCTGTCTCTTCTATAACCTCCACTGCGTCTTGAATAACAAGGAGTTCTGGGGAGACCCTCAAGTATTCCGTCCAGAGCGATTTATCGACGAGAACCAGAAACTAAGGAAAACAGACCGAGCGAATGTCTTTGGATTTGGTAATTCAAGATTTTGTCTCTGTGAAGTGATCTTAACTTCTAAAAACTTTAATTCAATCATTTTTCTCTTCCTCTACACAGGAAAACGTTTCTGCGTGGGGGATACCCTAAGTCAACAAATAGCATTCAAATACTTGACATCCCTTCTGGCAAACTTTAACTTCTCAAAGGTTCCGAATGAGCCTTCACCGTCCACAGCCTCAGAATCAAGTTTTTCAAGCAAACCCCATCCCTTCAATATTCTTATCTCACACAGGAATGAAAATTAATACGAACAGTTAAGTGTTAAGTCCGTTCCAATTTTCTGATAAACGATTTGCGTTTATCAGTTTTTAAAAAAATTCACAACTGATTTGATTCGCTAGCGTTTCTTCATTTGTGGAGATGAATATACTTTAAGTGTGTTTTCTCAAATCGCCGAATCGACCTTTTTCCATTTTGTCTCAAATCGCCGATTCCCGATTCGCCGAATTTTTTTTAGCTCATCCTCTGCCTTTTTCTCATTGTTTGAAACTAAGGAGCTATTCAGAACTAATCCTCAAAAGAAAGGAGAGAATTCTCTCAATCTCAATGCCTGATGGGCGTGTTCGGGACCAGGACTCGAACGACGAACAGCATGTTGAAAATGTTAGGTTTTTTTTTTCGGATTTCGTAGCCGGCGGAGACCTGATCGGCGCGTTTGTGACCGGCTCGACCGACGAGCATCATATTGGAATTGTTAGGTTTTTTTTTCGGATTTCGTAACCCGCGGATGCCTGATAGGCGCGTTCGTGACCGGTTCGACCGACGAACATCACATTGAATTTGTTAGGTTTTTTTCGGATTTCGTAGCCAAGGGATGCCTGATTCGGCGAAATGAGACCGTTGAAGCCGACTTTTGGCGAAGTGAGACAAATTTTCCATTTCGCGAATTGAGATTCGGCGATTCCTGTGGGTTAGGAAAATTAAGGAATGTCATTCTCCTTTATAATCCTGCAATATTTAGAAATGACCTTCGGGAATAAAAAATAAAGTTCAGGTAATTTTTGTTGAAGGTTTTTATTTTACTAGAGACTATCTAATAACCGACTGTTTCTCTAAATATAGAAAACGAGGGGTTAGTAAAAACTTTAATTTTGTTGAAATTTAGTAGAACTATTATAAAACAAAGTAAAAAAAACTGACCAGACCAGTACTGGTTTGCTCGGCTCACGATTTCTTCGCAGTTTTTTTTTGTTATCTTTAATCGAAAACTTGGTCTTCAGTTTAGTGCAGTTTGCATTTTCATTGACTTCTCTTGCAAAATGCTGCTAATTCTTACTATTTTACTTGCAGTTTTAATTTTGATCCGGTTTTGGTGGAAAAATAGTCCAACGAATCTACCACCAGGTTTAAAATAGCTTCATTCTTCGATTTTCCATTCATAAACTCCTATCTTTGTATTTTTTTTTTTTTGCTGTTTTTTCGTTTTAGGTCCAATAAATTGGCTGGGAATAGGTGGGATGCTTTCACTTTATAAAGCAGATCCGCATTACCCTCACCTTGCATTTTGGAAATTAGCAGAGAAGTATGGGGACATTATCTATCTGAAGCTGGGAGTCAATAAAACAGGTTAGAGCCCAATTACGAAAAAAAAAATTGGATTGCAAAATATGTTTTTAATTCTCACTATATGGATTATTTAGTTGTGTTTTCCCGTTATGAAGACATTGTGGAACTTTTTACGAAAGATGCGTTCAGTCAGCGCTATGAATTCGGGCTCGGAAGAGATCGATCTTTCAATAATAAAGAACTAGGTAAGTCTCACTACTCATTTTTCCAAGCTAAAAATGCTTGTCAGCACTTTTCTAAAACGCCTACTTTTTCTTCCTCGGGAGTTAAAGTTAAAATGGGGCTGGCTTTCGGGAGCACTAATATGTTTGCCTGCAATTTTGTGCAAGCGCTCATGGCCATGCTCTGAATTGCTAGGATTTGGTGAATTTTAGAAGAAACCGGGCAGTATGTTGGTCTCTGAACCTGAAAGGTCTCACGAAAGCCAAAGAAAATGTAAGCAACAAAAATTCTGAGGGTTGAAGTTGAAAAGGGCTGAGAATGGCAACGCTCTACTTAACAGGTGGATTAGTTTCAAAAATTTTCAAGGGACTAGTCGAGTGAAACAGCCACTACTCTGATACCGAGGCAAAATGAATTAACCTTTTCAAGAAAATCTGCTTGTGGTAACAGGTGACAAAGAATGCTGGAAAAATTTATGACAATTTGCACACTGAAGAAGTGACATTTCGTAATGCCCAAAAATTCCGTGAAAAAAATTTTTAAGCCAAGTGATTTACCGAAACTCTTTAAAAAATAGTTTCCGCAAAAGTGCTGAAAATCAATTATGCGTTCCAGCGTCGTTTCCGCTGATTTTTTAGCGAAAACTGTTAAAGTAAAAAGCAGTTTTTCATTAGGAACACATGCTGCGTTAGCCTGCGAAACATCGATTTTCATCGATTCCTCTTTGAGTAATGGTCGATCGAATTTTGGCCAAAAAGGAAAGCCAACCCCTGTAACAGGATAAAGTGTCGTTTTGAGAAAAAATGATAATCAGCACCGAGTTCTCCACTTTTTTATTAAATTCTTTCGTTTATTTTTAGGCCTTCTCTGGTCTAGTAACAGTGGATGGCGAGAAATCCGACGTTTTTCTCAAAAGAAGCTGCGAGATGTTGGATTCAAAAAATCTGAAGTTCTGGAAAAAGTAATTTCAGAAGAAATTTCAGAGTTCATGGGTATTTGGAAATCTCAAATAGAAAACGGGAATGGAACTTCGTCAATTCTCAGAATCGATGGGACGTTTACACACTCCGTGGTCAATATCATTTGGAACTTGGTTTTTGGATTCCAATCGAAGGATTGTGAGAATCTGCTTCATCGACTTCTCGAAATAAACACGAGCACTGTGGCTGCAATAGCTCATGGAAATATCAACCTCGCATTTCCAGCTCTTAAAAAAATTATTCCTGGGTTAACCGGGCATACAAGAAATTTAAAATTTTTTAAAGAATCCCAAGATATCATCAAGGTAAGACTTTCTAAGGCGTCTATTTTAAAGGCAGAATTATGAAAAATCTCATATTTACACCCTTAAAAATTAATTCTTAGGAGGCTATAGACGAGTCAAATCAGCGAAGGAGTGGAGGTGACGAAGATTCTCAAAGTTTCGTACATGCCTTTCAAGACCAAATTGAAAGGGAAAATAATCCTGATTCCCCTTACACAGGTAATTAAAAACTGTTCTCGTTTTTAAAAGTTTAATTACGTGGGGAATTCCCTGGGCCATTTTCCTTGAATCAGATGAGCAGCTGGTGATGGTACTCTTGGACCTTTTTCTCGCAGGCTCGGAAACGACAAGCCACTTTCTGAGCTTTGCATTTCTCCATTTAATACTTAGACCAGAGATTCAGGCGAAAATTCAAGGGGAAATCGAAAGCGTCGTTTCGGAAACTTGCAGAATTCCCCGTTATTCTGACGCTGCCAAGTAAACCATACATGTTTTCAAGGATTTTTCCTAGTTTTTTTAAATAATCCATTATTCGCTTCGGAAGGATGATTTACACACAGGCGTTCATTTATGAGATTTTTCGATACTGCAATATTGTACCAATTCCACTGCCGAGGGTTGCAGCTGCCGATTTTGAATACAAAGGGTACACAATTCCCAAGGTAAACTTTTTGAAAAAAAAAAACGCTGCTTCCTCGAAGCATTCTCTTGTTTCGTAATCTTAACCTGGTGTTTATGAAGGGAACCTGTCTCATGTATAACCTCCACTGTGTATTCAATAACAAGGAATACTGGGCAGATCCTCAAGTATTCCGTCCAGAGCGATTTATCGACGAGAACCGGAAACTTAAAAAAACAGACCGAGTGAAAGTCTTCGGATTTGGTAATTTTACGTTTTTTCTCAACTTCTAAAAAGCTGAATTCAATTATTTTCTCTTGCTCTACTACTCAGGAAAACGTTTCTGCGTGGGCGATACCCTAAGTCAACAAACAGCATTCATATACTTGACATCGCTCTTGGCAAACTTCAACTTCTCAAAGGTTCCGAATGAGCCTTCACCGTCTGCAATCCCAGAATCAAGTTTCACAAGCAAACCTCATCCCTTCAATATTCTAATCTCAAATAGGAACGAAAATTAATTAAAAAAATCCAGCCTTTAGTCCTAAAGTTCCAAAATTCATTTCTAGTATTAAATGATAGGAAAAAAAAATTCACAATTGGTTGAATTTACAGAAATGAGTTTAAAGAATAAAGCCTAAATCCTAACACAATAAGTCAACTCATAATCCTCAATAATCTTGGCAATAACTCTAACCTCAGTTTTCTTACATGTGGGTGTTAGAACAGGATCCGAAAAATCCCCTACAAATTCAATAGTGGCTCAGGTGGCAACAGTAATAAATACTAAGTAAAACAAGCATAATTAAATTAAACCCCTTGTAAAATAGATCTATGGACCCCCCATTATTCAAATCGTTATTTACCGTAGCTCAGTCAGAGATTTCCAGTTTATGAAGCGGGTTGAGACGGCTGTGGGACTGGAGGTGGTGCTGGCTGTGCAGAGGCAGCAGCTGCAATGGCTGCTTGAACGACTGGTGCAGTGTTGCTAAAACTTCCTTCGCCCCCAGCCTGGGACTGAGCCTGAAGCTGTTGTTGCTGCTGATCATGGATGAGACGCTGCTGGGCGTTGTACCTCGCACGGATCTCAGCAGCCCTCAACTGCTCCAAATGGAACTGCTGCCGTTCGGCTATGAGCTGCTGACGCTGGTACTCCAGTGCCTCACGCTCACGATCCATTATTGTTTCCAGCTCTTCAAAATGACGTAATTTGATCTCCAATTTCTAAAATGAGTAATCAAAAAATGGAAATTAGAATAAAAAAAATAAAGTAAAATCAATAATGGAAGATTTGAAAATTGATTAAAACATAATTTTTTTACCTTCATTTGAGTTTCAACAAGGAGAGCAACGAGACTCTTAATTTTTCGTTCCTCAACTGCAGCCAGATGTTTTGCTTTCACAGCAGCCGAAGCGAGGCAGGCAGCAGCAGCACTCTGAATCGTTGAGTCAAGTGCGAGGCGATCCTCTTCTGTCAATGGTTTCCCTTGCCCCTCCACCGCCGTTTCAGTTTCCATTCGCTCTTTAGGTTCTTCTTTCACCTCGGGTGTCTCACTACCTCCCTCAACTTCCATTTTCTCACTTTTTTCGTCTTCATTTTTTTCTGCAGATCCTTCACCTTCTTTTTTCTCGTCCTTCCCTCCAGCAGAACTTTCTTCGCCAGTTCCAGTTTCTGATTTTTTCTCATCTTTGTCAACAGCTGTTCCAGCAATCCCAGAGGCAGCCAGTCCAAAACTCGGATCCTTTTTACCAGTTTCCTTATAGTTTTGCTTTACACCCTTCAAATGTGAATCAAGGAGGGCCGTAGGGACTTGATCTTTGATTTTTCCAAATTCATCCATAGCTGCTTTTGCAGCAGCTGCAGCAATTCTCGGGTCCACGACAGATGAGAGAAACGCAACAGTTAGACATAATTGGATTTCCAGATTTGGAGAAGGGAATCGGTTGGAATGCCAATGGACCAAGAGCTCCACCTCCTACAACAAAATAAAAAAAATTTTGAAGCAGAATTTAAAAGGAACCAGCTGATCAAAATGCAGGGATCTGAAGATTCAGAAGAATCTAATTTCGACTTACCAGAAGCAGAGTCATCCAAATAAGGATCTTCAATTGGGAGACGAAGGAAGTGGAGAATACATTCTTCCTGTGTGCGTGAGCCAACGTGTTCACAGACTTTGTTCCAATCATCCTTGTACATTTCCAAGGCTTCGAGGAGAAGCAAGGTCTCTTCATCGGTCCAATCACGCGTCTGTGCTCCAATTTTATTCTTCAGGACTCCGCTTTTCTTCCCATACCTGAAAATTTCAAATGAAAAATATAGGAAACCACGTTAAGGAATTATTTGTGAATGATTTTTTGCTGTTTTTTAATTTTTAGCTTACGTGTCAAGTTTTAGGCCAATGCTCTGAGGAATCTCAGATTTTTCTTCGTCTTTGGCATCAGGATCAAAGACAGTTTTTGCTGCAGATGGTTGTGACATTTTCGGAGGGTTGATTGGCTGGAGACCCGAGGGAGTATCAGCAAGGACATGGAAATGTGAAGTTGGTGGGGGCCCCATGGCTGTTGGACGACTATCTGCATCCACCTGCGTAAGAAAAGAATAAAATTGTTAAACCTATTTATACACAGCCTCTCCACATTTACATAAATTTTCCGAGTCTAAAATGCTAGCGATGGAAAAACAGAGCACTGAAACTTCTAGAAATCGCAACTGAGATGAGACTGATTTGGCTGTAAAACCTAGGGATTTTTACCTGGTAATTGACAAGTCCCCACTGCTCCAAAAAAGCATGGACCCTCATAATGGCACAGACATCACCAGCCAAGTTCCTTCGACATGCCGTGCTCGTCAAGTACTCGTTAGGGTTGAGGCGATAGGTATCGATGATGAAATTTCGATAGGCCAAATATATTTCTGGAGTCTTGGACCGATTTCGGCCATTGAAGAATTCCGGGAGTGCCCGCTTTTCCACTGTATGAATAGAATTGTAGTCAAACCATGAAGAGTAGGAGGGCACGACGATGTGGTGGGTTTGCTCTGTGACATTGTCCTCGTTTGGATCACCCAACCCCCCGTCCTGGATCTCCGATTTCCCGGTTTTCGTAATATCCGGCATTTTCAAGTCCTCTCCTTTATCCCCACTTTCATCATCCAAATCCCCAATTATTCCACCACGTACTGGCTGAAAATCCGGCTCCACTTTTTTCTTATCAACCACTTTCGGGAGTGGGACTTCAGTCAAATTCGTCTCAGCTGGAGGGTCATCAAAATCCCGGGAAAGATCTTCAGCTTCCTCAACAACCTTTGAGGAGCTTGGTGCCTTCTTAGCAGGTGTACCCGAGGTGGATCCTTTCTTGGCCCGTTTTGATTTTGGTGGAGGTGATGGAGATCTTTTCTTCTTCTCAGCTCTTCCTTTCTTCCCTTTGGACCCACGGTCACCTGGGGTAGAGACAGGGGTCTCAATACTTGCTAAGTCGTCCAAATCCTCGGCGGAGATCCGGAGACGGTGAGCTTTTTTCTTCCCGTGCTCATCTACCTCATAGTCCTCTTCGTTCATCCACTCGTTATACTGCTCGAGATCTGTAAGCCAATTGGCAGTGACCCGCCAGACATGGTTACTTGGGAACATATGAAACTGGTCCGCAGGCTCCTTTTCAATGCTCGAGAGATCAACTTGGACCCAGCTGTCACGACTGTCTGGTAAATAATACCTGCAAACAAAGAAAACGTTTTAGATTTCATTTCACGGGTGAAAATGAAAATTTAAACAAATCAAAAATATTTTAACATGCAAAGCTAATTTGTCAGATTTTGGAGTGCCAGTGTTTTACTAACCAGTGCAGAAGAACACTTGGATCTTTCATGAAAATGGGTCGTGCAACTTCTTCATCGAGTGGATCGGATGAAGGGTAAACAATATGCGTAGCAGATTCGTCATCCTCAACGATGGTACCCTTGTGTCTCTTTGCGATTTCCTTGTATTTGGGTAGAGATGACTTGTCTTTTTCCTGACACCCTGGTGTAAAGTAAATGCGTGGCAGAATCCATGATTTAGATGAGCAGAGTGCCGTTTCAATGTTCAAAAACATCTCTACAATCCTCTCCACCTTATTCGGAGCCTAAGGACACAAAATCGAAATGTAAAGCCTCACAAAGAATTCAATTAAACAAATTTGAGCAGCAGCATTAGTAGCTGAGCAGATGATCGTGCATCATTTTTACCTGAAGATCAAATCGTCTCCATCCCTGATCACTCTTAAACTTGTACACTGCTCCAAGCATCTGACACAGGCCACCACCAGGCTTAAAGTCCAAGAAAAACTTCGTCTGTAACAAGAAAAACATCATAAATACAGTAAACGCACGTGAATGATAATCAACTACTTTAGCTTCTATTAAAATTAAATAATGAATAAAAGTAGAGTCACACTGAATTACTTACCGGAATCCGTGTAATCGCCCTTTTCAGTATATCCACCTTCTCACCAAAATGATCTTCTTGGAACTGCCATAACTGAACCACTAGTCCGCACAGAAACTTGCTTGTCGGTTGGTCTGCTTGCACGTACTATTACAAAAACAAACGAAAATATTGTAGCTACTACTGGATTGGGCTAGATTTAGGCAGCGGTAGCCGCTGTCCGCCTAGAAAAACGTTTCCGGTAGGTGTTCTACTTCCTGCGTCAACTTTACAATACACCAAAAAAAATCATTAAATCATCTTATTATCAGCATCAGCTAACATCTTATTAAATCATTGCCCTAAGACTGATACGGATATGAATGAATAATATCAATCTTTGCATGGAAGCATGGGCGGCAGCAACGGCCACCGCTACCGAAATCCTACAATGTACGATAGTAAATTAAACTTTTGGTGGAATGGCACAAGATTGGTCATTGATTGGGTGAAATTTAAAGGATTATACCTTTTTAAAGTTCTTATTGAGCCACGTACGGACTTGATCAAACTGAGAGAATATTTCCGGCGTCTCATAGAATTTGGGATCCGGACCTCCATTGTTCTTCATCCACTGATCAAACGCCATCATGAAGTGATGATTCTAGGGTTACTGCTCGATGGTGTGGACACTTCGATTGACGAAACGAATTGCAGTTCTGCTAGTCTAGTAAGTATTACGTCTACGTACGCGTATACGGACGACTGTAGAAGATAGAGACAGGCCACAGGCAAGGGTAAGTGAGAAACAGCGATGGGAGATTCAACCAGGATTATCTGACTGATGTCGAGGTGCCAGTTACAGTGAATAGTTTTGACCTGTCAGAGGTCACCAGAAGTGTTGAGCTTTTTCAATGAAAATAAAATAAGAGGTAAAAGAAAAGCCGGAAAGCAGATTTGGATATAGGCTACCGGGCTATACTACTACCGCTGCTATAGTCTGGTATAGTCTTCGTGGGGAAAGAGTAAAGTAAAGTGAGCAGACAGACGGAAGAGAAAAAACTGAGCCACAGCTCGCTGCCCGTATTTTTCTTGTTTTTCTTTTTTTTACGGTAAAGCCAAGGGATTACAGTTTTAACCGACGGAGTCGATATGTCAAGTTACCTCGGCTGTCCTTCTGCCTGTAACTGATTAGTTAATTACTTCAAATATATTCACACACAACCTCTGACTTAAGCCCCGACACCGGCACCCCCGTCGGCGAGTAGAATCGAAGTGACAAACGCCGCGTCTACATGACTAATGGATCGCAGAAGTGATAACTTATGTCGATATTCATTAACTGACAAATTAATGATCAAATTAGTAGGATGGTATTGTCTCGTTACTAACCGGAAAATAGGTCCCTTAACGATTCCCCTCGATCTTTCTGAGTTTGCTTGATATTTCTATATTCCTTTACAGGTATTATTCAATACTAGGACTATGCTCTCAAATTAAAGATGAACTAAATTCAGAAAGGACTAAATTCAGAACTAAATTCACATTGCCAATTCGTAAAAAAGAGTTTGCAAGCAATTACTTTTGCCCAGTTCTTGGTGCTTTTTTGTTCGTAATTGAATTAAATTTTTATCAGAGATCTTGGCTTGTTTTACTGAAACTTGAAACGAAGAAGCTTTTTCTGTCCTCGAGTTTTCGGATTTAAGTCGGAAAAGCTAAAAAACTTTGTCTGCTGACTTTGCGTCCGAGGTTTGTCTGCTCGTCTGCCAGCGACCTGACGCCAAATAATAGCGTTTGAGTATTTCCAGTCATCATACAGCTGGGGAGATCAGGTCAAATCTGACATAGGTCAAATCTGACATGGCATGTCAAATATGACATGGCAGGTCAAATCTGACATGGTAGGTCAAATTTGACATGGT